>PVHP010040915.1:0-15471 GCA_004024765.1 Zapus hudsonius | reverse complement strand
AAAAAATGCTTTTAAGGCAGTTTGGTGTACATAATATATGCACTTAGCCAGACTCCCCTAGGGCCCATGACCTCCCTGCCATAGGCTTTTGGCTAGGTCTTCAGTGCCAGGCATGTGTTCCCTCCTGTGGGGTTATCATTGCCCACCGCCCCTGCCCACGGAGGCAATGATCACACACACACACACACACGTAGAAGAACGTTCTCCCTCTAATGTGGAAATGATACAGAATATATAGAGCTTAGCCAATCAGGGAGCTGTTCGCATGGCAGGTACATGGTCAGTCTTGATAAAGAACTTGAAACATGCAGAGTGCATACAGTGAGCACGATGTGCAATGGCCAATCAGGATTATACTTCCTGAAACTTGTTTACAAGCCAAGCTTAGTTTGGCAAACAACCGGGTGCCATCTTGAGAATAGGCCAGGGTGTGCCTCCGTGGGCCCCCAGTGGCATCCGACCCCAACATGGGGTGGGCCTCCATTGGTTTCCCCATAACAGAGGTGATGCTATTGCACCGGTTTTCCATCCTTCTGTCAGCTGGTTAACAGGGAGGAGGTTGAGTTTTGTTTCTTTTTTACATTGCTCAACTTTTTCCTTGTTGGTCTGAAAACCAGAAATCATTCATTTTTTAAAAAAAACTTTCATTAGAATGATATTAAATATGTAGCATAAATTTTCATCATTTTAATCTTTTTGTGTCTAATTAAGTGACATTCACACTGCATTCTGATGATCACCAACGTCCATCTCCAGACTGAAAACTAAACACTCACCACTAACTCCCCATGAAGTGTGGACTAGTTTTTTTTAATGTTGATGCGATCATGATAATGTAAAAAAGTCAGTAAGTAACTTCAAATGTTCCACTTGGATATTGGACTTTATTCTCAAGTGTGTGTTTGGATCAGAGCTTCATGACTACTTCTGAGAAGAGGCTAATAAGATTAAGGTACGTGGGATGGAGAGATGGCTCAGCGGTTAAGGCACTTGCCTCCAGTGCCTAAGGCCCGGGGTTCAATTCCCCAGGACCCACATAAGCCAGACCCACAAGGTGGTGGCCCTGGTGCTCTCTCTCTCTCTCTCTCTCTCTCTCTCTCTCTCTCTCTCTCTCTGTTTGAAAATGAATAAATAAAATATTTTTTAAAAAAAGATTAAGGTACGTATTAGGAAGAGAAGGAACAGTAATGGAAAGAAATTGCGAATGGTAAGTGATGTTCCTTCAAGTCATAGCTAAACATACTGCCCTGAAAGTTGGTCTTAAATGGAAACATTGATCAAGGAAACTGTCCTAGATCCACACTGACTTCATCTCACTGGTTTTGTTTTATTGTTTCATCTGCACAGCGATGGAACCTTAAAGCTCCCGGAGAGATGAATGAGAAGATTCCATATGCCAATCTCATTTCCAAATGTAATTGGTGTCTGAATTATGAAGCTCTCTGCTTCTAAGGGATATGGGAACAGAGCTATCCATCCTTCTAAATGAGCCAGTGTGCCATTGGGATGCAGACTTGTCGTCCCAGCCAAAGAAAACTTACTGGAGTTGGTACAACCTTTCTGGAGAGGAATTTTGCAATGTTATCAAAAGTTTGAATCTGTAGAACTTCCAGTCCGCTTGTTTTACTTCAGGCACTTGATTTGTCTGAAAGAAAACTGGACGAGTGGGTCAGACAATTCATATCAAGGTGTTCAGTGCAGCCTTATTTATAATTTCAGAAATGGAACATTCTGAATGTTCTGAATGAATACGAGACAGGATACCTGAATTATGGTATATCCACACAAAGATGTGCACCTGTTCCCAAGACAAGGTAGAACTGTAGGTAAGGTGAGCTCCCCATACTCTTTAGCAGATCTTGCAAAATGCTCCTGGAAAGATAGAACACTCCTAACTTCTACTCCTCAAGTTTTCATCGTGTGTATCTCAATAACAATGCCTACCTTTGGCAAATGTTTGTAGAAGAAAGCTTATAAACCTAAAATCCAATGGACAATATTAAACTCATTTTGGAAAAAAGTTTCTCATGATATCCAAAATAAGACAGAGAAAATCAGAATTACATATAAATTATAGGAACAGTAGCTAAGTGCCTTCAGTTCCAAAAGATCATTGTCGATGGAGCGCAGATGAAGTCACTGGATGAGAACTCACAGGAGAGCTTTCAAAAGGACAGACAGAGCCCATGTGCCTCCTTTGGCCTCTGTGTCTATTCCCCAATCTTTCCATCTGGAGAGTGGCCTCTGTGTGTGTGTGTGTGTGTGGCATGTAGAGCCTTGATGTGCAGCCAACATTACACAACCATGAGGCTTGAGGCCTGAAGACAGAGGAGCAAAGGCAGATGAATTGGCATCTATGAAGCAGCTGCGACCACATGTGACAGACTCCAGATTGGGCCTGTTGACATCCTCCCAAAGAATGAGAGCCATGATGCTCAAAGTCTGTGGCCCCCAGGGGGAGATAGAGGTAGAGTCTATAGAGATTGAAAGATCAAGGGACGGCAAGCACCATCTATCCAGCCATGGGGAGGTTGTTATCCATGTTGGGATGAAATCTTTCAGTGCAACTACTTTGGGGTCTCCAAGTATCTCCATGAACTTGTAAGTAACCTGTCATTCATGGCTCTATCAAAATCCCAATAAACTCATTGGTTCACCAAGGCAAACTTTGGTGGAACCAGCCTTAAGTTTATCAGGGCTTCCCTGTCTAAGGAATCAAATGTTTGTTGGCCTTTCCTCAGAATAGCTCTTCCAATAAGGATGCAAACTGGGGACACAGGACGCCAGTTTTGTCATGACATGCTTCCTAATGTATTAGTTACTTTCTCTATGTCAGGACAAACGACCTGGCCAGAAGCAACTTAGGGAAGGAAAAGATTGGTTTTCAGCTTCCAGTTTCAAGGGGAAGTCTATCATGGCAGAAAAAGCATGGCAGGATCAGATACCAAGGGTCACGTCATCACCAGCTGTGAGGAAGTAGAGAAGACAGCATGCAGGGCTGGAACACCTTAAGATTCACCTCCAGTGACACTTCTTCCAAGGTGTCACCAACACCTTGGTGTTCTACAACCTTTCCAAAAAAATGCCACCAACTAGGAATTAAGGATTCAGACACAAGAGTCTAGAGGGCATTCTACATTTAAACCACCACACCTTATATAGCTATTATCATTTTCCTCTACCCTTCTTCCTCCAACCAACGAATAAACATGTGTCACATATTAATACATACCTGAACATGTTAAATCAAAAGATGTAGAAGATCAGGCTCTGTTGGGCCCCAGCCTAACTGAGTAACATTAAGCTAAATCTTAGAATATGGAATAAAGCCGGGCGTGGTGGCTGGCACACGCCTTTTATCCCAACACGCCTTTAATCCCATTAGGCAAAAGTAATAGTTGATAAGCCTTGATCCTATTTGTTGATACTTTGCTCTGCTCTACTCTGCTGATTGGCTCCTGCCAAGAGGTTTGAATCTTATGGCTTGAGAGAAATAGGCTGAACAATGCAGCCTCGGGTTATAAAAGGGTTTTGGATGCTGGAGTGATTTGAGATTTGCCTGACACATCTCCCGGTCCAACCATACGCCCTCACCTCTCCCCAATCGAGCCCTTTCTCTTGCTGACCAGTGAGACTTGGGCTACCCGCAGGGGGCCAGGGGACCACGACCTCCCCCCAACAAGCCTCATGACAACCAAGAGGTTGTGAGCTTTGGCTCTTTCTGGGAGTGAGAGAAGAGCCTGGAACTTGCTGCATAAGCCACTCTGGCCTTGAATTTGCAGTGTTCCTTCTGTGACTGCTTCCCTAGTGCTGAGGTTACAGCCATGTATCATCATGCTCTGCTATAACACAAAGTTTAAAAATCACTTCAGCTGTCGGATTTTCCTTAATAGACTCACTTTTTGGTACTCTTTCAGGTTGCATACACTCACTGTCTCGGGCCTGTATAGCTTCTCTTATCATGACAGCCTCCTCCAAAGTGCTATGTTGGTTATCACCATGAACGTACACTGACACATCACATCCCCCGATGGCCACAGTTTATGAAAGTGTTCATTTGTGTTGAACGTTCTATGGTTTGGGATAAGTGTATAATAACATCATTGGAGGAGCATCCAGAGTAGTTTCACTGCCCCCCAAACTGCTCTGTGCTCTATATGATAGCTTCAGAAAAAATACTTGTAAGACAGTAAAATTTAAGAAATTGGTTGGGTTCTTGACTGATGTGTAATGCAGTATAATTTTTCCTATTTAAAATAATGGGTTCCCTCTGGCATTTTCACTGAGAACATGTTTTTTTTTTTTAAGAATCACTTTAGCGACATTAAATGGGAGTTACTTGAAATAAGTTAAAAAGCATTCCATGAACAATTTCTATATTGGACTAGTTAGGAAACTTTTGGCTTTATACAGATCAACTGGTGAAAACATAAATGAAATGCTATTTTAAGATCAAAAACAGAATGTTTCCAGGGGTGACTGACTCAGCTCCATGCTGGGCACCTCCAGGTACTGGCACATCTTTTTCGTGTCCTGCTCTCTACGGCTGCAATGCCCACCATCATCAGCAGTTCCATGCCGTCAGCAACCTATGCGAGACCTCAACATCATCTTTTTCAAGACTGACAAAACTCCCAGAACCTCCATCAGATCCCCCTTATCACCCAGCCAGAACACCCACGGATGGCTGGGGAATTGAGTGCAATCCAGCAGGCATTGGAAGCAAGCACCTTGAACCCTGAGCCTCATCTCCAGCCCCATGTGCCCCATTCTCAAACCAGCTGGAAACAAGCAGGATGGGGGAATCACAGAGAGTTAATCAACCTACCTGTAGGCAAGCCACACCTGTCAGTTCCTCATTCCTGAATCCAACCGACCGATTGTCATCAGTGCAACATGTCCAAGGTTGGACTTGGGCTTGGGGGATATTTTTGATGGGGAGCAGGGTCAGGCCATTCTTTCACATCATTCATAACTCACCCCAAGAACCAATAAAGCGGCATTTTTCCTAAAGCATTTGGCCGCTAGACAACTGATGATCATGGAGGTTGTTAGCATAGGAAATGGTTGTCACCTGTGCAAATAATAGTGTTAACATAGTATGCTCCAATTTTTATAGGCTAAAAATTATATGAAAACAAATTACATGCATATGAAGACAAAAATCTGAAAACTAGAGCAAACTATATATATTTTAGGTACACTGGGTCCTCCTGCCACTGCAAACCAACTCCAGACACATATACCACTTTGAGCATCTGTGGGTACTGGAAGACTGAACTTGAGCCATCAGGCTTTGTAAGCAAATGTCTTGAACTGCTGAGGCATCGCTCCAGTCCTGAAAAATTCTTCAAGTCTCAGCTGTGCTTTATCCTTGAAGGCAATTCAGCTCTTAGTCGGAAACTCAACAACATAGCAAGTGTTCCTTTCTTTCCCACATAACCAATGGAAAGGTAACTCTGATCATGGAAGTCTCATTTCTCTTACCAGGGGTTGGTGGAGAGCAGGATGTGGCACAATTTTGATCAATAGAACATGAAGAGGCATCTTCTGGAAGGGTCAGGGACTCCATGTTGATGTGAACTTAAGTACTCTAAAATTACATTTAAAAACTAAGAGAAAAGAAGCTAGCACTTCCCACAGGCCAATATAAATACTTCACAACTCTGCAAGGTAGTTCCATTACCATGCTGGACTATACATCTCTGAGACTTAGAAGGAAACTCTATACAGATATTGACCTGAAGAGGGGCTCAGGAGTCTGAGAACTGGCCAGGCCTCAAATGTGCTTAAAGGACCATGGTGTGAAGCAGGAGTCACTCGCTGAAAGAATTTTTTGCCTACAAAAATCAGGCTTGAATTTCTTTGGAACAGAATGTCATGTATCTCGTGCTGGTGTGGAGCTGGATAAGTAGTCATGGATGACCTGGAGCTCCTCTGATCCTCTTGCCTCTACGTCTTAAGGGCTGGGATTCCAGGTGTGCACTCCCAGTTTATCAATCCCAAGACCTCGTGCATGCTAGGCAAGCATTCTGCCAACAGAGCTACAGTCCCAGCTCCTCAGACTTAAGTTCTGTATGTGAGTGGTGTGCAGATGTGTTGTAGTTATCTTCACGTTGCCGGGTCGAACAACTGACCAAAACCAGCTCGTGGGAGGAAAGGGTTTGTTTTTGGCTTACAGACATGAGGGGCAGCTCCACGATGCAGGGGAAAGATGGTGGAGCACAGGCTGGACATCACCTCTGCCACAGCAGGAGGCTGAGCCCAACACTCACAAGGTTCCCATAAGCCTGTCCCCAACAGCACACCATCTCCTCCAGCAAGCCTCCAGTTCTCCAATTGCCACCAGCTGGGGACCTAGCATTCAAATTACATGAGTTTATGGGGGACACATAACTCAGACCACCACAATGTGTATGTATACAGACATGTGCCCCATAAACACACATGCAGAAGTCAGAGGAGAATGTCAGGTGTCCTCTACCAACTCATCCACGTGTTTCCTTTAGGTGGAGTCTCTCACTGAACTCGGGCAGGGCTGTTGTGTTTTGAGTCAGACTGGCTGACCTGTGAACCTCAGTCATTTTCTGGTCTGTGTTCCCCATAGGACTGGGGTTACAGGTGCGCATGGCCACACCCAGCTGTTTACATGAGTTCTGAGGAATTGAATTCCAGGAGAATCAGACCCTTTCAGGCCTTCATGTCTGCACATCTAGCATCCTTACCCACTGAACTAGCTCCCCAACTTCCAAATTGGAAATTTTGAGGGTCAGTTGCAATGTAGGATAGGAGAATGACTTAGAGAAAGAAGCCAGGAAACTGAGCAGGTCTCCAGATGAAAGATGATGCCAACTAGAAGCAAGGCAATTGCTGGGGAAGTGGACGACTTGGGTGGAAAAATCTATTAGCCCAGCACCAAGTGAACCTCCAGGGCAGGAAAAGGGGGGCCCAGGGAGGTTTACTCAGTTCATTTAGTTCTCTCCATGTTACTGAGGGTTTATGACTTCAAGCTACTGACAGCAACTCTGTTGTGACACGATGAATATAAATAAGCTGAAAAGCTAGTAGAGGACATAGGATCTTCTTCCCGAGAGAACTGACAAAGCAGGTGGGGGCAGGTGGGGGCAGAAACTGATGTTTCAGGTGCCCACCATCAGAACTGCTCAGCTGCAGCTGTGGGACAGGGAGGGAGGAGTGCAGTTTGGTTCTGATCAGCATTGCAGAACTCAGTAGCACAACTAGGTACCCTAAGGAGAGAGGCACCAAGTTTTGTGATAATGGCCCCATCCTTGTTGGTATTGCTAAATGGGACACGGAGGACAAAGGGTTACTGATGTTTGAACAGGTTTGAAACCCCGGCAAACCCGGTAGGCATTTCCCCTATCTCCACCCTTGGCCCTAAAACTCCCTCCCTAAGGGAGCCACATGAATCCAGTTTCACACCCCTGCTGTGCCTGGAAAATGACAGTTCCTCTGCCCTCACCATCTGATATGTGCCCAAGCTCACGTCTACATGCAAAGCAGGTATTCACAGGTCGCTGGTTACTGCCCATTTCTTCCCCTCCCTCCTCCTGCTTCTCTATTTAACCTACGATGTATCTACAATAAATGGGAATATTTCCCACACCTTTCCCCGGGGTTATTCTCTCTGAAGAGATGAGCTGAACACACAGGAAGCCATGCTTCCAAGAGCTGTAACACTCCCGCGGGTTCTCGGGCTTGCCTCAGCAGCCGCTGCCATTGCCTCGGCCACTCAGAGCATGCCTGCTCCCTCCCTGCCCGGGTCTGCCGGAGCTGCGGAGCCGCAGCCACCATCAGCAGAACACCACAGCCACTTCCAGAGCTATAACTCAGAGCGACCTCACCCAGCTCCCCATGACCCAGCGGCCAGTCCCAGCGGCCAGAAGAAGAGTGGGAGAAACAGAGAGACAAGCAGCTGGGCACTCCTGCCCTGCCTGGAACACTGGCAGACTTCAGGCTGCTCTTTTTATTAAAAACAACGCATCCTGATTTTCATTTCCAGCCAGCTCACTCTGCCCTTTGCTGAGCCCTGAAGGACTGAGTTGAGTAGCTCCTGTCCAGTCTCAGCCCGATTAAGTGCTTCATCCTGAGACAGGAACACAGGTGTCACGGACCGTTGGGGAAAGATGGGCTTTCTCATCTGAAGGCAGAAGGCGCAGCCCTCTAATGCTGGTCCTTTGATTTCTGCTCCCTCTTTGACTCCATCTGAGCCCCAGTGTATTGAGTGGTGCCTCTCATATTCAGGGACCTCCTTGGTCATTCCTCTTTGGAAATGCCCTTCTAGACATATTCAGAAGTGTGCTTTCCTACTGTCTCCCAGGCATCTCTCAGTCCAACCAAGCCACCATCAAGGTGCTTAGAGACCGGTAGTGAGAGCAGCCCATGGAAGCTTGTTAGAAAAACAGATTATTTGGTCCTCCCCCAAACCTACTAAATCAGAAATGCTGGACTGGAGAGATGGCTTAGCTGTTAAGGCGTTTGCCTGCAAAGCGGAAGGACCCAAGTTCAATTCTCCAGTTTCCCTGTAAAGCCAGATGCACCAGGGGACGTGTGCGTCATTTGCAGTGGCTAGAAGCCCTGGCACGCCCAATCTCTCTCTCTCTCTCTCTCTCTCTCTCTCTCTCTCTCTCTCTCTCTCTCTCTTTCTCTCTGCCTCTCTCAAATAAATAAAACACATTTTTTAAAAAAGATACTCTAAGAATGTGACCTGTGTCTTAAGAAGTCTACAACTGAAGACAGTTGGTTCCCAAAGTTTCCAGTCATTTCTGTAGATCAATATGGGAAAGAGAAGGAAGACCAGTGTAGTCTGAACATAGAAGGGAAGGCTGAGGGCTGGAGAGATGGCTCAGCGGTTAAGGCACTTGCCTCCAGTGCCTAAGGCCCTGGGTTCAATTCCCAGTACCCACATATGCCAGACACACAAGGTGGTGGCCCTGGTGCTCTCTCGCTCTCTCTCTCTCTCTCTCTCTCTCTCTCTCTCCCCTCTGTGTATTTCTCTGCTTGAAAATGCATAAATAAAATATTAAAAAAAAAAAAGAAGGGAAGGCTGAGCTCCCCAAGCTGGGAAGGAGGAGCTGATGAGCGGCACTGTCATTCCCCCAGTGTCTGCCAGCCTCCGGGTGCCATCTTGCCAATGTATATACTTCTCACATTTAAGTCTCCGCTTCCTTGAAAAGAATTACATCCTTCGTTTTATAGATAAGAACACCAATGTTTGTGGAAGGTAGGCGATTTAGTCATTTAAGTAGGATTAATCCACTAATCTGTGAATGGTCTCTGTCACCTCCGACTGTGAAAATATCATTAATATAGGACCTTAGGGATCAATATTTGAACACATGAAATTGAGGGGACATATTCAAACTATACCAATATTCACAAATGAATATGAACCTCAACCTAAACTTCACCTTGGACAAAAAAAAAAAAAGAACTCAAAATGAATAAAAGATTAGATGTACTGCCGGGCATGGTGGCGCACGCCTTGAATCCCAGCACTCGAGAGGCCGAGGCAGGAGGATCGCTGTGAGTTCAAGGCCACCCTGAGACTACATAGTGAATTCCAGGTCAGCCTGGACTACCTCGAAAAACCAAAATAAATAAGTAAATAAATAAATAAATAAATAAAAGATTAGATGTAAATATAACACTATACTATTTTTAGAAAAAATAGGACAAAATCTTGAGGTGGGGCTGGATGAAAAGTTGTTAGATGACACAAAAAGCATGATCCATAAAATGAAAAATGACTAAAATAAATCATTCAAAATGAAAACCTTTTGCTCTGAAAAAGGCCCTGTGACAGGGACAGACACATGGAGAGAAAATGTTTGCGAACCATGTATCTGACAATGCACTAATGTCTACAATATATTAAGAGTTTTCAAAACGCAAACAAAAATAATCTGATTGGAAAATGGGCAAAAGAGGGCTGGAGAGATTGCTCAGTGGGAAACAGCAGTGGCTTGACGCACTCAGTGGTGCATCCGGAGTTCGCTTGCACTGCAAGAGGTCCTGGCTGTCCACTCTCTCTCCTCTCTCTCTCTCCCCCTCCTTGCAAATAAATTTTAAAAAAACCTTTTTGAAAGCTATGCAAAAGGTATTCTCAGATATTACACTAGAAAAGATCTAGCTTACAAGTAAGCATGTGAGAATATTTTCATTATTAGCCACTGGAGATATTCAAATTAAAGCCATAATGAAGTATCAACTGTAACTATTTATAACTGCTAAAATAAAAATACGTTAACCCAGAATGTTGGTGAAAATTCAGGAATTAAAAAAAGGTGAGAAAGTGAGAATAGGGCTGGAGAAATGGCTCAGCGGTTAAGGCACTTGCCTCCAGTGCCTAAGGCCCTGGGTTCAATTCCCCAGGACCCACATAAGCCAGACCCACAAGGTGGTGGCCCTGGTGCGCTCTCTCTCTCTCTGTCTGTCTTTCTTCTCTGTATCTCTCTGCTTGAAAATTAATAAATAAAATATTTTAAAAAAAAAAGAAAGTGAGAATAGATCACTTGTAAATTGCTGGCTGGAATGTAAAATGGGCCAGACACCCAGAAAAAAAAAAATTATATATGTGCTTACTTGCAACAGGACAATTATATTTTGGCACACTTATACTAGAAAAGTGAAAATTTGTATTTGCCCATGAATGTTCATGCTGAATTTATTTATAAGAGTCAGAAATAAGAAAAACCCAAATGCGTATCCACAGATAAATGATTAAACATAGAATAGCACTTGATAAAGGATTAAATTGTTGACACTTGGAATAACTTCAATGGATCTCAAGTGCATTATCCTGACTGGAAAAAATATTTAAAAGGTTATGGGCCTGGGGAGATGGCTCAGCAGTTAAGGACACTTGCCTGCAAAGCCTGCCTCCTTTCAATTTCCCATCCGTCCGCATGAGCCAGGTAGGCACTGGAGGATTGTGGTGGCACAGACCCGGGCACACCCCTGTGCAGGTTTGATTCAGGTGTCCCTCGTAAGCCTGTGTTCAGAACGCTAGGACCCCAGCTGATGGCAATTTGGGGATGTGTCCTAGAGAAGGTGTATTGTTGGGGAAAGGCTGTGGGTTACAGCCCACTTCCCCTTGCCAGTGTGAGGCACACTCTCTTGTTTCTGTGCCCACCTGATGTTGGCCAGGAGATGATGTCTGGCTTCTTTGCATGCCATGGTTTCCCCTGCCATCATGGAGCTTCCCCTAGAGACTGTAAGCCGAAATAGAGACTGTAAGCCAAAATAAACCCTTTCCTCCCCTCAGCTGCTTTTGGTTGGCTTCTTTGTGCCAGCAATAAGAAGTTGGTTACAACACCCATACGCACATAAGCAAATAAATAATCAAATAATAAATACTTTCAAAAGATGATGTGTTATAGTATTCCATTTATATAACATTCTTGAAACAATAAAACTATAGAGAGGTAGCACAAGGGTAAGGGAGAGGAGAAGACAGGAGTTGGTGTGGTCACTGGTCCTAAAGGGATGTCTTTTTCATCTCTTTCAAGTTCAGAGAACATTGTGGGACAGGGGCAGAAAGAATATAAGAGCCAGAGGATGGGGAGGAGTGCTGTGGTATGCTGCCTTCTGGACCCAACATGGCCTAAGTTCCACTCATGAACTCACAGCACCTATGGTTCCTGCGCAAGACTGAGACAGTCAACATTCCGTCATGGGTTGGGGAGGTGCTAGGGAGACCATACTTCTCCCCGAGGAGCTATTGGCAATTAATGGCTGCTTGTGTGGGGGAGGAGGCGTCCTGCTGCCCACGCTCCAGCAAATTTCCCCATAGCCATGTTCATGCAAACAGCCTAACTCGACTCCCCCTCCCTCCAAAATCGTAAGTAGAAGAGGAATTAGCTGGGAAGGAGTTTAGCAGGAATGGGAACGGGATAAGAGAGGGCAATGAGTATGATCAAAGTACATTATCTACTGCATGAAACTGTCAAAATAAAATTAAAATACTTTTTAAAAAATCCCTGAAAGGGATCTTTAGTGATAGAGCTGTTATGTTCTTATGTTCTGGTGGTGGTTACATAAGTCTACATGTATTAAAGTTGCATAAGATTAAATATGAGCACACATGCATCTCTGCAGATAACACATGAAATTTGGATAAGGCTGGCAGATTGCATCCATAGTGACATTTTACTAAAGTTATGCAAGCTATTGTCATTGGGGTAAAATGGTCCACCAGATTTCTCTGTAATTTTTTTTAATTGCATGAAAGTCTACAATAATCTCAAAATTAAGCTTTTTTTAAAAAAGCGCCTAGAACTACAATATTTACTATAATTAAAATGGGGACATTTTCAGGTCTTTAGTAATTTATTTTTAAAATAACAATAAACCCATTATATATTATTTAGACAAAACATCTCTATGAGTTATAAACAGTGAGGATCACATTGTGCATTTTTTTGCAAATCTCTTTAATGTCTGACTCCATGGCCAGCTGGATCTTCATATCTGTTTCTGCATGTATTGTGCCAAAACACATCATGTAAACTTTGGAAGGTTCTCTGGAGGTGTAGGTACAGATCACACCATTCTAGGATAGGACAAAAAGCAAATGATGTACTGGTATTATTATGAAAACGGTTTCATGCTCACAGATCGCTTTGAAGAGTCTCGGGGCCCCAGAAATCGTTAGAGCTTATGGAAAACTCCAACATTATTATGGCCTTTCGCCTATGACAGCAAGGGAGGACAGGGAGGGAGGCACACTGTTCCGTGTTCTATTCCAAGTGTCTTATATAGTGTCTGGTGCTAAGCTGAGACCCAATAAACGTTTGATGAGCCACTGAAATATTAATGACTTGTTTGCTAGGGGCAGGGAAAGGGAGAGAGGAGAGACAGGAAAAGAGACAGGAGACAGAAAGAAAGAGCTAGACAGAAGCAACCTGGCTGACAGTTGTGAGTCAGAATAAAGGTCAGAGTGTTCTGATCTTGCTAGGTCCAGGGAACAAACATTGTTCTGGGAAGGACATGGGGCAGGAAAACCGAGAATGCAATGCCTGGGTGGCCTTTGGAGAAAGGTCTCCCTGGGTCACAATTCTGCAGTCTTGCCCTTGAGGCCTCTCTATGCCACTGGAACAGGCATGGAGAGCAAGACATCGTGAACTGCTTGCTTCTCATGTCCTCTTTCTCCTACTTCTGCCACTCCGGCTGGTCCCCAGAGTGCCCCTTGGTGGAGGTCTTGGCCTACAACAGCCCTGGGAAAAGGAGAGGCACCTTGGGGTGCCATTTCCAACTGTGAATTGGTTCTCCATTCTCATTTCAAGCAGTTTTCAACGCAGAACTTGCCTGGGAGCGTAGGTGAAGGTCCAGGCCTAGAATTGCTACAGAACGATGTCGCTGGTGCCCACTCTGCTCCAGACAAAGGGGATATCACACGATAAACAAGTCCAGCCCCTGCTTCAGCAAAACCCTGTCCTTGTGGGAAAGGGCAGAGCTTCATGTTGGTGGGGGACATGGGCCAGAGAAAAGATGTCTCCAAGGATCAGGAACAGAGGCGGATTTGATTGTCCCCTGGAAAAAGAAAAGCGAGCACCTGCAGGCATATCAGAGCAGCTGTGCAGCCATTGTCTGAACGCAAACAGGCCTAAAGAAACAGGAACCCAAATTCAATGGGAATTTCTTTTTCTACAGCCCAGGCTAACCTGTCCTATGAGTCTCACAGCTCTCGTTCTTCCAGTGCTCTGTTGCATCTGCAGCCTGGCCCATATTCCATTGCATGGAACGAATCTTGGTGTCTGTACAGCGGGGAAGGCATGTTGGAGTTTTCCATAAGCTCTAACGATTTCTGGGGCCCCGAGACTCTTCAAAGCGATCTGTGAGCATGAAACCGTTTTCATAATAATACCAGTACATCATTTGCTTTTTGTCCTATCCTAGAATGGTGTGATCTGTACCTACACCTCCAGAGAACCTTCCAAAGTTTACATGATGTGTTTTGGCACATCACATCACGATTCAGAAGTTGTCCGCTTTGGCTTACACCCCAAGGCCAGAATAGAATTGCGAGAGAGGCTTAGAGGTGCAATTTTAAAATGGCTGAATGGTGTGCATCTGTAATTTCAGCACACGAGAGGCCGAGGCCGAGGCAGGAGGCAGGCTAGCCTGAGCCATGGAAGGGGGGGGGAGAGAAAGAAAGAAGAAATGAATAAGGTGTAGAAGTATAACTTATCAGTAGATGGTTTTTCTAGTATATAAAGGGCTCTTGGGTCAATGTTTAACAACACGCATGCATGAATTAATTAATTAAAAAACAAAGAACAGTTGTGGATGGAGGAAGGAGGTGTGATGGAAGGAGGGATGAGGGTCCCTGGTGAGAAGTGACCAGTGACAGGAAAGCTGGTCTTGATCCTGGAAGTCACCAGAGTGCCCATCGGCATCTGGTCTTGAGTGGAGTCTTTCTAACCAGGCCCCAGGTGCTGCTTTGGTCCAGAAGCAGAAATGCAGCGCTGCAGAGCGCTCTGAAGAGGGCATGATGCGGTAAGCGCGGTAGGGCATGATGATGCGGTACACCTCGCTGCACGCAGCTTCCCGAGCACCGGCGCTTCCTGCCCTCTCGTCCTCCTGCTCCTGATAACCTGCGGAGCAAAGTCGCAGAATCTCAGTGCTGAGCCCCCCTCACTTCCTGGCTTGTGCACAGAAGCAGATGGAGATTGAGCAGGTGCTGTCCTCCCCATTTCCCAGGCCCTCCATCTGGGACAGTGATGGAGAGCTGTCCACAGGCCGGTGCCAAGCAGGCAGCCCAGAAGGGCATTCTATGTGCTTGAGACACCTGCATGGTCGGTCAGAGCATAACTCGGCCCCTGGAAGAAAATCTGACCACCACATCAGACTTTGAAACGGTCATATCCTCTGATGTCACAGCTCCAGGGCCAGGAACTGAGTCTACAGGAATACTTTTTACTCAGGAGGTTGAGGCAGGAAGATCAAAACTAGTCTGGACTCAATAGTGATGAGCCCCTACCTCAAAAAGTTCTGTGGCTGGGCTGGAGAGATGGCTCAGCGGTTAAGACACTTGCCTCCAGTGCCTAAGGCCCTGGGTTCAGTTCTCCAGGACCCACATAAGCCAGAACCACATGGCGGTGGCCCTGGTGCTCTCTCTCTCTCTCTCTCTCTCTCTCTCTCTCTCTCTCTCTCTCTCCTTGAAAATGAATAAATAAAATTTAAAAAAAAAAGTTCTGTGGCTGTATTCAAAAGATAAGGTTATTTTAATGCCTATGTTAAATCAGCTTTCCATCACTATAACCTGAGAAAATTAGCTTATCAAGAGAAAAAGGTTATTTTGGGTCAGTAATGCATTGCAGAACAGTTTTCCAGAGGACCTGCCCAAGGCCCGGCCTCCCAACAGAACTACCTTGGAGAACAAGCCGCTGGGCGCTGGGTTCCATTCAAGATTGAGATAATGACAAATGTTCATCATCTGTGCTGTGA
>PVHP010040914.1:0-15657 GCA_004024765.1 Zapus hudsonius | reverse complement strand
TGCCTACCAGTAAGTGCTCAAATAAGTGTTTGCTGAATGAATGAATGAATGAACAAATGGGGAAAAGAAATGGTGCCCTTATGCAAAGCCCAGCCCAGGTAAGAAGTTGGCATTTCCATCTCTTTGTTGGTACCTCCTTCTCTTTCTTTCTCCACTTCTTCCAGCTGTTCTTAAGATCAGTAGACACTCCCTTCCGTACCTCCTGCAAGGGGTCTAGAAGGTTCTGGGACAATCTGCTCCACAAGCAAGTTCTTCCCTCACCTAAGTTCACCTCCAAAAAGGAAGCAGCTGGAGCAGCTCAAGGGCACCTTGGCACACAGGGCGGGGCTTTGTGTCATCTTAGTGAGGGCTTTGCAGCTCCAACGCATGCTGCTGCGGCAGTCCTGCAGACAGCTGCATGCATGGCATGTCTCAGCATCTTAAATCTCCTCCCACGGGGGTGGGTTTTAGTATTTTTTAAATTTTATTTATTGATTTGAGAGTGACAGAGACACAGAGAGAGAGAATGGGTGTGCCAGGGCCTCCAGCCACTGAAAACATACTCCAGACACATGCATCACCTTGTGCATCTGGTATTTCCTGGGTCCTGGGGAATTGAACTCAAGTCCTTCTGCTTTACAGGCAAGTGCCTTAACTGCTGAGCCATCTCTCCAACCTGCGCTTCGGTATTTTAACGAGACACAGGCTACTTTGGGACACCCGAGTGCTTCTGTGCCTGCACCAGTGACGAGAGCCAGTTTTAACCTGGGCTGGGGGCTTCCAGCCTTCCTCTTTGCCAACTCGATATTTTCATATGTCAGTTTTGTGAGAACTTTTTGGACCTCACTCTCTGCCCTATTCAGACTGCCTCAGTTTCACAGATAGTGTGGCTCTAGACAAGGCTAACTCAAAGAGCCTACAGACATCCAAATGAAGCCTTCGGGAGCTTAGAGAAATCCAAGCCAGAGAGAAAAGTCAAGAGCCTCCAGCAAGCATACTGGTGCGGTTCTAAGCTAAGGGAATAGGTAGTTTGGCTTCTGGGAAGACAAGTGAGCCCAGGACCACACCCTCAGTCCCTCAGGTACCAGCAGCACCAGAAGTTAATGAAGATGGTTGAGAAGGATGGTCAGGGAGGGAGGGAGGGAGAAAACCAGGAGACCCCTGATGAAGAGATTGTTCATTGCAAACAACTGATAAAGCTTAGCAACTCTGCTCGGTGATTCTGGAAGGGAAAACAAATCTAAAACAATGTCTTTCTGTCTTCCCTACCTGTGGATATTTATACGCTGGATATTCCAACCCACAGCATCAGAAGAAGAATTCTCTTTAGCTGTTTCAATAGCTTAATGTCTTCTAGGTTAATAATGAGATTCCATTTTTATGGCTTAGTAATACTTATGATAATAAGTATATATAGTGCATATATATGTTTTCTTTACCTACTCTATCCATTCAGATCCTATTAATTTGTATAATTACAGTTCAATTAAAATTATTTTGGGGGGGCTGGAGAGATGGCTCAATTGGTTTACCTGCAAAGCCTAATGACCTGGGTTCACTTCCCGGTACTCATGTAAAGCCAGATGCACAAAGTGGTGCATGAATGCATCTGGAGGTCTTTTGCAGTGGCTGAAGGTCCTGGCATTCGCATTCTATCTGTCTCTCTTCTCTCTATCTCTCTCTGCTTGCAAATACATAAATAAATATTTTTTCCAGGTAGGGTCTCACTGTAGCCCAGACAGACCTGGAACTCACTCTGTAGTCTCAGGCTGGCCTCAAACTCACAGCAATCCTATCTCTGCTTCCTGAGTGCTGGGATTAAAGGCATGTACCACCACACCTGGCCCTAAAGTGAAAAAAATTTTAAATACTTGTTGTCTATTTGGGGAAATTTTAAGTATTCACTGCCAAACAGGAATACTTATGGGAAGGCAAACTGTGATGAAAAAAATCACATCTTATGTAAACCCATACCTACTTTTTTGAAATAAGTACAATGGTGGTTGCTAGGAGAACCTTTGGGAATGTCTCCTGCCCGCCCAGTGGCATGAGTGTCACTCAGCAGAGATGCCCGGGTGCCATCATTGCTACGTCTATGGTTGCTGTGGGGGCAGGGCGGCCCTGAATGCTGGAACAAGCCCTCCAGCTGACTCCAATGTGAGCTCCTGCTTGCAAAGCACTGTATTACAAGAGCCTGCTGGCCTATAATACCTTTCTTAGCGAGCAGATAATGCAGTCGGCACCCTGG
Source organism: Zapus hudsonius (assembly GCA_004024765.1). NCBI lineage: Eukaryota > Metazoa > Chordata > Mammalia > Rodentia > Dipodidae > Zapus > Zapus hudsonius. The sequence goes on along the minus strand of PVHP010040914.1, from coordinate 13,430 downwards.
AATAAATGCATCAAACCTGGAATCTATTTCGGGCATAGCCTGACAAGTCTCGGTGGTGGTCATTGGTGAGAGAACCAAGATGATGGATCCCAGGGCCCCTAGGGAGGCCCTGAAGGTAACAGAGAAACCAGGGATCCTGTCAGAGTGGCATCTACTGTTCCTACTTTATAATCCCTTCTCAGAGGTTCTCTGCCTCTGTGATTCTGCTCTCCAGGGATTATGGTCAAATGGAAAGGCATTAAATTGTAAATCACCTTCCCCGTGTGGGCCTAGGGAAACCCTGGAAGGATTCATTAAAGCGTAATGGCACCTGCCTCTGTTGCACACCTCTCTCCAGTGAGGCCACTGCATACAGATTATCTGTCTCAAATACAGCCCCTCCATAACGAGCTCCTCCAGGATGGCTCATGTGGGTGGAGAGCAGGGAAGGGGAAGAAGCGCTTAGAGAAAATGTTTCCAAGACAGTGAGGATCCAGAGCGAGAGCCTTCCCCTGTCCGCATCATTAACTCGCTGGGTACCCTCAGACAAACTGCTTCAGGTCCTGCCCTGGTCCCTCTGCTAGAAAATGAACTGGTGTGTCCAGAACCTCAGAGAGCATCACGTCACCCCGAAGGTGAATGGCCATCCCAGTGTTTCCAAGACTGAGGAGTTCCTGGGCTGCTGGCGTTTCAGAGCTAAAACCAGGCAAAGGAGGCCAAGTTGGTAGCGTGACCTCTGGAGGGTTGGTTCCAACAGAACACTGCTCCAACCCTGAGATGCTGACTGCTCTGCAGAATGGGGTCCACGTGGGTGCTAGCCATCTCCCTGAATAGCTCGTGAAGAGAGACAGGCTCCATAGCACGGATGTAGACTGCAGGGCTTTCTGCAGACCAGTTACACTGAGCACATCTGAGAAGCTTGTTCAAAATGCAGATTCCTGGGTTCCAGCCCTGAAAATCCTGAAAAATGGGGCTGAGCTGGATCCAGGAGTCTGTGGGCCTGGGAAGATGGCTCAGTGCATAAGAGCACTTGCTGTACAAGCACGAGGCTCTGAATTCAGTCCCCAACATAGAAAAAGCCAGGCATGTTTGTGTATTGCTATAATCCCAGCACCAAGGGGGAAATGACGACAGACAATTGCTGGTCAGCCAGTCTAACTGATAAACAGGAGCTCCAGGTTCTGTGAGAGACTCTGTCTCGGGGAAGAAGGCAGAAAAGCAATAAAAGCAGGCACTTCATGTCTTCCTCCAGCCTCTGCATGCATGTGCACAAATGGTACACATCTATATACGTGTGTACACACCACACATACTACACACAGACATGCGTACACACAAAGAAGTTTCCACAGTGATGCTATGTGGAGTTAAGAACCACTGAATGGATCATCTCAAAGGCTTTTGCTCAGGGCTGGAGAGATTGCTCAGTGGTTAAAGGTATTTGCCTGTAAATCCTGATGGCCCTGGGTTCAATTTCCCAGTACCCACGTAAAGCCAGATGCACAAAGTGGCACATACATCTGGAGTTCATTTGCAGTGGCTGGAGGCCCTGGTGTGGCCTCTCTCTCTCTCTCTCTCTCTCTCCTTGCAAATAAATAAATTTTTAAAAGCTCTTGTTATCCAGACACCCACCTACTGCATCTTCAATGCCCATGTCCATCTCCACGTAGAGCTCTCTGAAAGTTTGACAGGCAGCTTCTGTGAGATCTTCCCTGCTTGGCTTAGTCATGCGGCCCCCGAGCAAGGCAGCTATCAGAGAGCTCAGGGGGCAGGAGACAGGAGGGTACATTCAAAGCAGGTGAACATTCACGCTTACTCACACAGATACAGCAGTCTTGCCCCCAAGGGGAGATCCCAGCCTGCGTCAAGGAGTGCAAACAGCCCGGATATGAGCCCATCACTGGGGCCCCGCTGGGAGGGAGCATGACCTGAAGTGCCTGGTGTACTCAGAGTTTAGCAGTCTTCCTTGGGACCCATTTCCTGACCCAGCAGACTGAAAGCGATGTGCTGTGGAACACAACAGAAGAACCCAAATGGGTACTGGAGAGGCATGATGTTCACCCAGCCCAGAGGAGATTCACCCAGAGGAGAGCCAGGCTGTGGCACAGAGCAGAGCCTGAGGCGCCATCTCCTGGCCACAGCGTCTGGAGGGTCTGCAGTCTCAGAGCAGGAGTTCTGCAGTGTTCAGTCCTGAAAGAACCCGGAGATCCTCATTGGTGGTGGTGGGATACACTGGAGAGGTGTGAGAGATTGAAAAGACACATGGGCCACGCTGAGGAGCAAGATGGTGAGGTGGACTTGAATGCCGCCCCCTTGTACAGAGAGCAAAGTGAGATCCTTGGGTGGTAGTGAGTACCCACATCCCAGCCTGTGGAGGCATCTCCACCCATGCCAACCATCTCTGGCTTCCTGCTTCTTCAAACCAAAGTGCTCTGAGCAGTAATCGTGATGACACAGAGGAGGGGTGGGGGCTTGTAGCAGAGCCTCTCAGAGCTTTGCTAACTTAACCTCCTCCAGGCTTGGACTTTCTTGGGAGATGACAGAGACATTACCAGGGAAAAACACTTGTCATTTCCTACAGGAGAAAAGGGAATATTCCATAAAGAAATATTTTCAGGCTGGGTGTGGTGGTGCACGCCTTTAATCCCAGCATTTGGGAGGCAGAGGTGGGAGGATCACCAGGAATTCGAGGCCACCCTGAGACTACATAGTGAGTTCCAGGTCAGCCAGGGCTAGAGTGAGACTCTATTTTGAAAAAAAAAAAATGAGGCTGGAGAAATGGCCCAGCAGTTAAGGCACTTGCCTGCCTAATGATTTCCTAATTGATTTCCAAGTACCCACCTAAAGCCAGATGCACAAAGTGGAGCATGCATCTGGAGTTTCTTTGCAGTGGCTGGAGGCACTGGCATGCCCAGTCTCTCTGTTTGCTCTCTCTCTCTCTCTCTCTCTCTCTCTCTCTCTCTCTCTCTCTCTCTCTCTCTCTCTCTCTCTCTCCATTACTCTTTCTTTTTTGTTTCTTCTCTTTCTCCCTCTCTCCTCTCTCCCTCCCTCCCTCCCTTGCTCCCTCCTTCCTTCCCCTCTACCTCTCCAATAAATAAGTAAAAATATAATTTAAAAAATTCAGTAGAGGAAGGAGAGAGGAACCAAGAGAAGACGGTGCCATTTTACCAAGGCTCTGAACCTAGGAAGGAATGAGAGCATGCCAAGATGCAATTGTATGCATTTCAAGACAGAAAAGGTGTGAACTAAAGAAAGGGGGAAGCAGATATTGTAGCATAGCTCCATCCATCTGGATGAAACGCAAGCACAAGAAAGACAACAGGTGGAAAAGGCAGGGGAGCCAAGTTGAAGAGCAGGGTGGGGACAGTGAATTTGAATGGAAAGTTAACTCTTGTTTTGTTACAAGAGAAACCCCTATGGGCACAATCAGGCCTGTACCTGAGAAAGTGAGGACCTTGGCAAGCGAACTTGTCAGCAGGGTGAAAGCAGCTGTCTGACACTCACAGTGTGAGGAAGAAAAAGGCATGTGTCCATGGGGAGAGGGTCTCCCCCTACCAAGCCTCTATTTTGTGATTAGATCTGAATAGTTAACAGTATGCCCAATGCTCACACTACCAGCATTATATGTGCCCGTTATTGTTTCTTGCGCACCCTGGCCAGTTTCGACTCAATGAATGGCCCTGGAGAACAATGAGTCCTCTGCTTCCTACTGGCCTCTGTTTTGCTCTCTGCCTGAATGAAGTGTCTTCACTCCTCCAAGGATAAGCCTGTGAGGTTGATGAAGACTCACAGTCCAAGCTCAAGCAGCCTTGCCGGAGAGCTGGCTGGTTTGACAGTCGCCACCCCAGGTAGAGACCAGGAGACAGGAGAACTCCCTCACGGGAGCCCACATGATGGAGGTGTGTTGTGCTTCTCTGACTTGATCCATCCGCAGCGAGGTGCTTGTGGTGTGGAAATATGACAATTAAGGAAGCGCCCTGAACGCATGGAGAGAAGCTGGATGATCGCTCGCCATTGCCGCAGGTGGGGGCTCCTCCCTCAGCAACTGACTCATCAGGTGAACTTGCCAAATAGCCCAACGTTAATTCTGAATGACTAGGTCCCTCTATTCACAGCCAAGTAATCAAACTCGGGATATTGCAAAGATGTTTCAGTCTATTCTGGCTTTTTTCCCACCAATTTTAAATAAAGAAGAGTTCTTTCCAAAGCAGCTTTTCTTTGGTTCGCTTCACTTCACGGGCTGACTAGTGATAGGCTCAGCTCCTTGGCACAGCCCAGGAAGGGAGAGAGGACCTGTGAAGGCCCTGGCATCTCAGCTCTCTCCTGGCCCAACAGCTGCTCGGACCAGAGCGGGACACTGTTGGCAGGCGTAGGAACCCTGTGGCTGAGCTAATTATCCTTTGCGGTCCCAGCCAAACCATGTCATAGAAAACCAAATCAAAATAATCGGGAATCTACCCACCTCTGGCTGCCCCCACCAGCCCTGAGTTTACCATCCAATGGTACAAAAAGCATTGACCGATTTGGAGATGGTAAGAGGGTTTGAGAGTCTCATCTCTCTTGGACATGGAACTAGCCAAGGCTCTGAACTTCAGTCTGCAGGCTCCTCTCTTTTAAAAATGGGTCACGAGGGGCCCGGCAAAATTCAGTGACATCATGTGGTTCAGGGGCTTCCCTGCAAAGCCTAATGACCCAGGTTTAATTCCCAGGAGCCACATAAAGCCAGGTGCACAGGATGGCACATGCATCTGAAGTTCATTTGCAGTGGCTGGAGGCCCTGGCGTGCCCACCCCTCTTCACCACCCATCTCCTTGCAAATAAATAAATATTTTTAAAATGGGTCACGGGCTGGAGAGATAGCTCAGTAGTTAAGGCATTTGTCTTCAAAGTCTAACCACCCAGGGTTCGTTTCTCCAGTACCCACATAGAGCCAGATGCACAAAGTGGTGCATGTGTCTGGAGTTCGTTTGCAGCAGCTAGAGGCCCTGGCATAGTCTTTTCTCTCTCTCTCTCTCTCTCTCTCTCTCTCTCTCTCTCTCTCTCTCTCTCTCTCTCTCTCTCTGTGTGTGTGTGTGTGTGTGTGTCTGCTTGCAAACAAATAAATTTTAAAAATAAATAAATAAAAATGTAGCATGCACAGGTTTGCCAAGAGAATTAAATAAAGCAAAGTGGACAGAAGAGAGAGAGAAAACCACGACACGAGGATGGCTATAATGTCACCTGCGAAGTGTTTGAAAGGAACTGGCATCAAGTCTCCTCTGAGAGAAAGGTTCCTCATTAGGTAGGATAGCTCCCTGAGGAGGGACGGGCTGGGAGAGCAAGCTGAAGAAAAACAATGGAACACCGATGAAGAGAACAAGAGGAACTTAGGAAGGAAAGGGGAGAAAGCAGGAGACAGAAGACAGAAGCTGAGACAAGCAAGATGTCACCTCCACATCACCCCCTCCACCCCATGTGACTACAGCAAGGTCATTAGAACTGTGCAGCACCTGGGGAGCTGTGCAGTGTATGGGAGGGAGAAGCTGCACTTGACCTTTGACCTTCTGGGTTCAGGGAGAAACTCCGTTGCAAGGAAGCAATGTGAAACAGCACCTGAGGAGGACATCACACACACACACACACACACACACACGTGCACACGCACATGCACACACACATGCACACATGTGCACACACACATGAACACGCACACACGTGCACACACTCGTGCACACACAGGCACACACTCGTGCACGCACATACAGGTACATGCACACACACACAATGTGGGTGGAGAGACTATGGAAGCATTTGTTTCTCATTGCCCAGAGGTAAAGAAGAGCAGAGCTGCTTCGGCAAGGGAGAGACGAGGTTTCCAGAGGAATCAGAACGAACACCTTCCCTGGCAGGTGAGTTTTATGACACACCTGTTCTGCGGGCTTCCTCACTTCTGCGTCAGTGACATTTCACATATTTTACCCAGAATGCATTTTAGTCATTTAGCTGTTGATAGGTTGTTTCTTGGCAGTTCTCTTAACCTAAGTACCTGCCTAAGCCAAGAGAGCCACATTGTTTCTCTGGCCACAGTCACCATCTCGGGATCGCAGGCTCGTCCAGCACATGAGCCCAGCGCTTATGGCGGCCATCACTTCCGCAGCATGACAAGGACAGCCCCAATCTCTCACTTGTCTGATGCCTATAACCTCTTCCATTTCCTGTGCAGAACATTATCCATGGTATCACCTGGCAAACTATTTACCCATTGGGTCATTGTAGTAAACTTGTAAGCAGATGGGGTTTTAGATGCTCCTTCATCCTGTCTCAAAGAAAAATGGACCTGGAATGCAGGACGCCTAGAAGCCCTCGTCCATCACAGTGAGCTGGCAGGAGCAGGCGATCTGGTTCAGCTATTCACACAGTGCACAGCTCTGCTTTCTTCTCTTTGGTCTGCTCCAAGGGAGAAGTCTGAATAGATGGCTTCCCTAGTGACAAGCATGACCAGGATTAAGCTGCCCGTCTTCTCGGGCCCTGGCACCTTCATTCATTCACACACCCTTGCTCCAGCTCCCCCTCACTTTCAAAGCTTCTGAGCTTTCCAGTTAGTTCTAACAAGCTTATGTTTTCTTATTTCCATCAGGGTCTGTCACCACCAGGTCGCTAATTAACTTCTGGCTCTCTGAGTTACAGAGCTCATTTGCTGACTCACAAGAGACAACCAGAGGAAGTCTCTCATTAACATTCCTGAGCTGGTCTTTAGCCACTGGGAGAATCCCCACCCACAGAGCTGTCAGATCCATCCTTCTGCAGGAAGGATGAAGGACCCCACTTGGATTACCAGTACTCTCTCTGTCCAATGAGCAGTTCAGTACTATGGGGAGAGGGTACCAATTCCATGCGAGGCAAACTCCTGTCCTGGGAAGGGAGGCATGAAACACGTAAAATCCAGTAGGCAAGAACACTAGACGTCATCACTTCCCATGTAGGTTTCTTCCAAAAAGTTTGGTTTAATATTCTGAAAACATCAATGTTGTTTGCCAATTTGAAATCCCCAAAGCGAAAAGAAAACACAATATAGTCTATTTAATAACTGAGGAAATGTCAAATGATGAAATCCAGTGCCAATTCGTGATTGAAAAAGAAGAAAGTAACATTTTTACCACCAAATAGGGGAATGGAACTGTCTTCATCTGATAAAAGATGGCTCTGGATGATTCTAAAAAGAAAAGATTGCATTCAGTGGTGAACTGTTGGAGCAAAACCAAGAGCATTGCTGTCTACAATTTGAATTGCCTGTGAAAATTCAAAGAGGGTGTGAAAAAAAAAGTGTCCCTTAACTCACACCAAGCACAAAAACCAAGTCCAGGTAGATGACAGGTCTGCATCTGAAAAGCGGAAGAAGAAGGCTTCTAAGCAATACTGTAGAAGTCACTCTGATGGTGGCCCAAGATGCCCTACACAGGACACTAACAGCACTAACCACGACAGAAAGCAAATGACAATTTGATCCACAATGAATTAGAAACAGCGGTTTCCAAAGACAGTCCTGTTAGAGAAAAGATACAACACATAGCTGAAAACCATGAGCTAACAACTTGCACAAGTCATGCACACAGACAACTCACTTTTAAAACACAATAAATGACTTGAATGATACCACGTGACTTCTCCAGGAATGAGGTAAACACACATCTATTCACTAACTTAGTGATTCTACCCAAGTGTAGCTCAGGGAGCCCGTGAGTTGAATTGGGGTTACTTCCCAGCAGCTAGCTAACAGAAGAGACTCCCTCCCCATCAATTGCTAACCATCTGTGTATCCTTGGGGAGAGGAGGGTCTCAGGCCCTATACAAGCCCCCTTATGAGCAGCTCATGAGCTCTCAGCCACCTTCCACAAGGGAAGCCAGTGGCCCAATTTATGAGGGTCTCCTGGGGGTAATCCTAACTGCTCTAATTTCAAGACATCAATAGCCACATCAAAATCAGAGGACAGAGTTCCCCAACAAATAGGCATTTGACAAAGAAATTATTCAAGTGACCAAAAAGCATATAAAAGTTTCCTAATCGACCTCAAGGAAATACACCCTGCAACCATAGTATAATCACTGAACTTCTTTTGAAAGAGAGTTTACCATTCCACGTATTGGTGTATCATTGCCCGTCGCCCGCGGAGGGCAGTGATCACACAAATACACACACACACACGCACACACACGCACACACACGCGCGCGCTTGTGGTTTGATGAACATGTGCTTTTTATTGCGGGGAATGAGGCAGAATATATAGAGCTTCCTGGCCAATCAGAGGGCTAATGGTAAGAACCTGTGCATAACGGCCAATCGGGATCACCTCCTGAAACTCATTAAGCCAAGCCCCTCTTGGCAGGCTGTCAGGTGCCGTCCTGAGATTAAGCCAGGGGGTGCCTCCAAAGGCCCCAAAGGCTTTCACCCCTGACATTGGTGGACATGTGAGCTGTCTGGACCTCTGTTATGTTGCTGGTGAGGATGCCAAATGGGATAACCATGTTTTAAATTTTTAAAACAATATTTTTATTTGTTTGCAAAAAGAGAGAGAAAGAGAGATGGGTGCACCAGGGCCTCTAGCCTCTCCAAATAAACTCCAGATGTATGTGCCCCTTTGTGCATCTAGCTTTATGTGGGTACTGGGGAATCAAACCCGGGTTGTTAGGCTTTGCAGGTGAGCGCCTTAACTGCTGAGCCATCTCCTTGGATAGCCCACGATAACCATTTTAACAAAGTGGCAATACTCACTCAACTTGAACACACATCCTCACAAAGCAGGATTCTTATTCCTAGGTATGTGTCCAATAGAAATACCAAAAGACACATATAAGAATGTTCCTAGCAGGACTTGTGAGCCGACTGGCAGGCTAGCGGCTGCCTTCCTGTAACCTGGGGAAGGAAAACATCCAAATAGAAGACTTCCCTTTAGCTTTGGAAGTTCCCAAAATAAGTGATAGGACCTCTGAAAGGTATTGAGAGATGAAAGGGTAACACTGAAAAGAAGAAAGCCAGGTCAGCTACTGGGCTGGGCAAGGAGACGCAGAGACAGCTCAGCCAAAAGGTAAGATGGGCAGCCCTGGTAAGGAGAGTGTTTGGTGATTCTGGCAAGAGGACAGGGACACAACCCCCCCTCACCCCCACCTTCAAATCCAGCAGAGACTTCTCGAGAGCACAGGTCAGCAGTGGAGAGGTGTTTTCCCGGCTCACAGAGCTGTTCAGCAAGAGCTGGTTGTTTAAACCTGGGCCACCTGGGGGCCTGGGAAAGGGAACTGGAATCCAAGCTGCCATGGCCTCATAGTGACGACAGTCCCCAGAGGCTGTTACCAAGAGCAGAGGACCCAACACTGGCAAGCCAAAACGTGCAGGTAGCAGATGACTTGGCCCAGACAGTGAAGTAGCCAGAGGGTGGTAGATTGAATGTGTGCCCCCCCCCTTCAAACTCAGGTGTTTTATTAAAGCTTGTCTCCAGCCGCCTGGCTGGAGAAAGTGTCACTGGGGGCAGATCCTGGGGTCCAGCTCTAAGGACCACTTCCAGCTAAAAGGTGTGCAGAGCTCTGGTGGGGTCCCTGCTGCTTGACGCCCATCTGTGCTTGATGCTTTGGGTTTTTAAGGGCTTTTTGGTTGTTTCTTCTGCTTGCATGTGTGGAAGTAGCTTCTTCTGCCACTGATGGAATTTCCCTGGATCTGTAAGCTTGAAATAAACCCCTTCCTCCCCCAACTGTGTCTGGTTGGATGTTCATCCCAGGGACCTGGAGCTGATGACGACACAGGGAAAGTGGTGTCACCCTTTCCTGAGCTCATGGTCTAAGAATGATTATGGAGTTTGATAGCCTTGACCATGAGGTCGTGGGGGATCAACGTCTCTACCCACCTATCACCATGAAGTTCTCTGCTATGGAGTCCATAGCTGCGAGCCTCCAGCAGGGGAACTAGTGCTTAGTGGTCTTTGAAAGTCCAGCCAGCCAGCATGGTGGCTCGAGCCTCATGCCAGCATTCAAGGCAGTTTCTTGTTTCTTCCATCGAGGCCTCACTTCCTCTGGGTGCTTGCCTGCAAAGCCTGACAACCCAGGTTTCATTTCCCAGTATCCACATAAATCCAGATGTACAAAGTGATACTTGCATCTGGAGTTTGTTTGCAGTGGAAGGAGGCCTTGATATGCCCATGCATCCTCTCTCTCTCTCTCTCTCTCTCTCTCTCTCTCTCTCTCATAAATAAAATTTAGATAAAATAATAAGTACTTATTAGGAAATTTAGAAAATAAAAAGAGGGGAAATCCACCTATAAGTTATCATACTTAACTTATTTTTAAATATTTGATTTTTTGAGAGAGAGAGAGAGAGAGAGAGAGAGAGAGATAATGAGCACACCAGGGCCTGTAGCCACTGCAAACGAACTCCAGAGACATGTGCCATCCGTGTATCTGGCTTTATGTGGGTTCTGGGTAACCAAACCCAGGTCCTTAGGTTTTGCAGGCAAGTGCCTTAACCGCTGAGCCATCTCCCCATCCCCATACTTAACATTTAAAAATAGTATTTCACATTTCACAAGTTAGTTCAGTTATTTTTATTAGGTTGTAACCATACTAAATATATAAACCTGTCTAGCAGAGTTTATTATAACTGTTTTAGGGATAAGTAATCTGAGGTTCAAAGAAGCAAGAAGCCAGCGTGTCCAAACACTGACTAGGAAAGCTAGATCTAGAACCAAAGCAAATGACACTCTCTCTTCTCTGCTTAGATGAGTGTGAGAAACAAATTCTGATGTTGGCTCTCCTGTCCACTCAGGCAGAGTGTTGCTGTTTTTCTCTGTTCTTCCAGAAGCAAGGGAAGAGAAATCTCAGAACAGAGTCCCCAAGGCTGCTGCTGGTGGGGGTGGGGAGGGCAGGGAGGAGGGCTGTGGGCAGCAGTGGTTCATGGGCTAAAGAGGAGAGCCACTCTTGTCTTCTCACTGCTCTGCGCCTGGACAGCAAGGAGCCAAGGTGTCTCTATCTAACGTGAGTAAGAAAAGCAAAGGTGATAAGGAAACTGTTAATAAAAGTGTGAAAAGAGCCAGGAAGTTTCACCAAAAAAGCAGCAAAGGTTCCTTATGTTTGAGGAATGGGGTTGGAGCCTGAAAAGTGCTGGAGCCAGGCTGGGGGCACTTGGTCTACAAATCTGACAGCTTGTATTCAATCCCCAGATCCCAAGTTCCAGGGTGCAAAGTGACACACATGTCTGCAATCCCAATGTGCCCATGGCAGTGGGAGGCAGAGGCAGGAGGATCCCGAAGCTTCCAAGCCAACTAGACACCCTTCCCAGTGAGAAACCAACAATAAGAGAGACCCTGTCTCAAAGAAAAAGACAGACACCACCAAGTTGTCCTCTGACCTCCATACTCATGCAGGGTTACACTCGTGCACGTGTGTACACACACGCACACAAACCACAAGTACATACATGCACAGATGTGCTTATTTGCAAGAGAGATAGACAGAAAGGAGAGAATGGATGTGCCAGGGCCTCCAGCCACTGCAAACAAACTCCAGAAGCATGGACCACTTTGTGCATCAGGCTTTACATGGGCGCTGGGGAATCTTGCAGGCAGGCGCCTTAACTGCTGAGCAATCTCTCCAGCCCCCACTATGCTTGCTGATCTCAGAGGAACTCAGTTCAGTCTCCACACCACTGACAAAGAAAAGGGACTGGGAATGAATTTTTCAACCTTCATCCTCACAGCCATGAACCAGCCAGTGTCTCTCTGGTACTAACATCAACCAAAGAGCAAAGGACTTTGTTATGGTTCCTCTTGCTGGTACACAGCACCTGACCAAAAGCAGCTGATGGAGGGAAGTTATTTACTTTGGCTTGCGGTATCTAGGGAAGCTTCATGATGGCAGGGGACAGCATGGCATGAGCAGAGGCTGATGGCACATCTTCCGTAACAGGTGGAAACATCAAGAGAGGGAGCTGAGCTCTAGACAAGGGGGGTGGAGCTGGGTATAACAGCCCTAGGTCTGCCCCCAACAACACACCTCCTCCAGCAAGGCTCCACCTACTGAGTTACCATCAGCTGGGAACATAGCTTTCAAAACACGTGAGTTTATGGGGGACATCTCCCTCAAACCACCACAAACCTACAGAAAAGTCCTGAATAAGTCACCTAGGATATGGTTAGCAGAGTAAGAAGAGGGGGTCTTAGGTAAGGTTTTCCGTTTCTTCATCCCATTGAAAGGCCAAGTGTTAGGGGAGTTGACTTCCCTGAGGCACCCATCCGAATTTTGAGCCCTTCTGTGGGGGCCTGTCATGGTTTGATCCAGGTGTCCCCCACAAACAAATGAATATGTTCTGGGTAATTGATCCTCAGCTGATGGCAGTTTGGATTTTACAACCTCAATGGAGCTGTGTTGTTGGGGCGGGCTTATGGGGGTTATAAGCCAGCTTCCCCTTGCCAGAGTTTGGCACACCTTCCTGCTGCTGTTTGCAGTGCTGTGGCAGAGGTGATGTCCAGCCCTCTGCTCATGCCATCATTTTCCCTGCCAGGATGGAGTCTCCCCTTGAGTCCATAAGCCAAATAAACCCATTCCTCCACAAGCCACTTTTGTTTGGGTTCTTCCTGTGCAGCAACTAGAAAGATGACCGCAACAATGAGACACACACTGTTCAAAGACCACAGAGCTAATCTAGGGTTTTTCTGGGATTTGGGTTTATAACTGCTCCAAAGCCCTCGCTTCTCACCACCCTAAGAACTGAGGTACAGGCTCAGCAAACTAAAACACCTTCCGATGAGTCCTTTCTTTCTGATGGTGAGACGTGGCTGGGGCTGGTTGTGCTCCACCTCACGAGACTGCTTTTCCCAAGCTCACACTATGAGTTACCTGCTAGGCCAGGCTTAGAACCCAGATCTGAATCCAAACCCACACATTTAATCTCCTATAACCACACAGAACTTTCAGTAAGAAATGAGAGGGTTTGGGGGCATTTTAATTTTTTTTATTTTATTTTGACAATTCCATAAATGTATATAATGTATGATGATCACATCCACCCACTGCCCTCTCTTGTCCCCTCTCCTCACTTCCTCAAAAACCTTCATCAACACAACTAATTCCCATCCTACCTTCATGATGGGTTTGTAACCCACTGAGTTTCATTAGGATGGCTTCCGTGAGCATCAGCAAGGCTTGTTTACTGGGGGAAGGGCAACTTCCAAGCCTTCACCACTGAGAACCTGACTCCACTTCCCTCATCACCCATTAACTGCCATTGACTCCTGAGAGATGAATGGGGTCTCGGGAGTCTCTCCCCATCCAGGAGGAACACTGATGGACTTGATCTTGAGACAGAAACCACCGATGTGGTGAGTTCCTGAGTCCAGAGCCCCCCCACCCTCCAGCCTTCCATTCTTTCTGTCCCCTCTTCTGCGATGTCCCCTGAGCCTCGGAGGTGGTGATAGAGATGTTTTCTGGGGCC
>PVHP010040913.1:0-15662 GCA_004024765.1 Zapus hudsonius | reverse complement strand
GTAATCTGTGTCCTTGGGGTGGAATGTTCTGTAGATGTCTGTTATCCCTAGTTTGTCTATGGTGCTATTTAGCAACTTTATTTCCCTGCTTGTCTTTTGTTTGGACGATCTGTCTAGTGATGACAGTGGAGTGTTAAAGTCTCCTACTATGATGGTGTTGGCATCTATATCTGCTTTGCTTTTGAGTAATTTATGCTTAATGAACTGAGGGGTCCTTGCATTTGGCACATACATATTTACTATAGTGATGTCTTCCTGTTGTATCGTTCCCTTGACAAGTAGGAAGTGACCATCATCGTCCTTTTTTTATTGCTGTTGGTTTAAAGTCTATTTTGTCAGATATTAGAGTAGCTATACCCGCTTTTTTATTATTCCCACATGCCTGGAAAATTGTTTTCCACCCTTTTACTCTCAGTAGGTTGCTGTCTTTAGTGATAAGGTGTGTTTCTTGAAGGCAACAGATGGAAGGGTCCATTTTCCTGATCCAACCTGTGGTCCTGTCTTTTTATAGGAGAGTTGAGTCCATTTACATTTAAAGTTATAACTGTGAGGTTTGCTTTAAACCCTGCCATGTTGGAGAGAATATGGAGGTTGGTATCTGAGCTGTTGTTGTTATCTCTTTGGTGTTACCTTGCTTGTTCTCTGTTCCTTTCCTGAGGTTGGATATTTGTCTCATCTACATGAGATATCTCGTGAAGTGTCTTCTGAAGGTTTGGCTTTGTGTTCAAGTAATTGTAGAGCTGGTTAATTTCTTGGAATACTTTCATTTCTCCATCTACTATGATGGATAACTTTGTTGGGTACAGTAGTCTAGGTTAGAATCCATACTTCTTTAGGCCTAGGATTGCTTTGTTCCAAGCTCTCCTGACTTTTAAAGTTTCTTTGGAAAAGTCTGAAGTGATTCTGATGGGTTTTCCTTTATATGTGAATTTCCTTTCTCTCGTTGCTCTAAGGACTCTCTCTTTATCCTCAATACTAGGCATTATAACTAAGATATGTCTTGGGGTGTTTCCTCTTTTTGTCCAATTTGTTTGGGGTCCTCCATATCTCTTTTAGATGTACAGGACTATCTCTTGCCAAGTATGGAAAGTTTTCTTGCATAATTATGTTGAAAATATTTTCTATGCCCCTAGCTTGGTTTTCTTCTCCTTCTGGGATCCCCGTGATCCTGAGATTAGGTCTTTTTATGGTATCCCACATTTCCCTTGAGTCTTGTTCACTTGCGCTTTTGAATTTTGTCAAGTTTCTGATTTCTCGCGAATTCTCCTCTGTTTTGTCTTCCATGTCTGAGGTTCTGTTTTCCCAGTGGTTAATCCTGTTAGTAAGAGATTCTAGGAATGTTCTTATTAATTTAGTATGGTTTTTGTTTTCTGCTACTTCTTTTTGGGTTGCTTCCATCATCCTGTTGAGATGTGTTTTCATTTCAAGGTTTGATTTAATTACTTCTTCCTGACAGTCATTCTTATATTTGCAGATGTCTTCAGTTCATTTGGAAAGCTGGTTTTTGATACCTTCAGTTTGCAGGTTTGTCTTTAGTTCTGATATGTCTTTTCTGAAGTCCATTAGGTTCTCCTCAATTAAGCCTGGTGGCAAAGCTAATGAGCTGACTTTGAATTCTTTCAATATGTTGGTCCATCTTTGCTTGCATGACTGACATTAAGATTTCCTCAAGATCTGTGCCAGTATGAACAGGGTTTAGTGTCTTGTCTTCCTGGGCCTGCCTCTGCTCACTCTCTTTAGTGGCATCATTGTTGCCATTTGGCATGGTTTCCTCAGCTGGTGATATATTCTTGCATTGAGGTCTTCCCCATTTCGATTCCAGTTGAGGTGATTGGTGGGATGCCTTTGATCTGATTTCACTTTGCTAGTGTATTCTGGGAGTACACTGGACTCCACAGGTAAGGTTGGCCACTCACTTGTTTAATCTGTGAGTGTGTGTGCCCTCAGATCACTGGCTGGACTTTGATGGTGATACTGGGGGTACCCTGTTAGGGGAGGGTGTGGGGCTGTGGGTACTAAGTAGGCAGAGGGTGGGGTGCCAGGTCCTATGTAGCCTGCTAGGGGGTGCGGGGCTCCTTAGGGGTAAGGTACAATGGGGTCGGGTGTCAGCTGCCTGTCACTGTCGCCCAGGGACTATTTATCACATGGGGAAACCATGGGAACCAGGTTGCGGGCAAACCACAGGAGCTGGCTGGCACGTGGGGAAACCGTAGGACCCGGAGTTTGAGGATACCTCGGGGACCAGCGCTTGGGGATTACACAGAATCATTGGGCTGGGGTACCATGGGGAGCCGGGGTTGGGGAAACTGCGGGG
This sequence comes from Zapus hudsonius, assembly GCA_004024765.1. NCBI lineage: Eukaryota > Metazoa > Chordata > Mammalia > Rodentia > Dipodidae > Zapus > Zapus hudsonius. Next base: position 13,348 of record PVHP010040913.1, on the reverse strand, counting down.
GTAGATAGGCGGGGAAAACCACAGGCATAAGGTCTCAAGGAAGCCTCAGGGTTCAGTGGGCAGAAAGTACCACAGATGAGGGAAGAAAAAGAAAAGGGAAGAGAAAAAAGAGGAAAAATAAAAAATAAAATAGGGCTGGAGAGATGGATCAGCGGTTAAGGCACTTGCCTCCAGTGCCTAAGGCCCTGGGTTCAATTCCCCAGGACCCACATAAGCCAGACCCACAAGGTGGTGGCCCTGGTGTTCTCTCTCTCTCTCTCTCTCTCTCTGCTTGAAAAATAAATAAAATATTTAAAAAATAAAATAAAATAAAATAAAGTAGTAAACAAGAAAAAAAACTGCCAAAACCCTGAAGTGAGGGGCTGGGCAGATGCGCTGGAGATGTGGAGGCCAGGGGGAGGGGCTCTGTAAGAGCCCAGGTCCTGGTCTGCAGGCCAAAACAAACAAACAAACAAACAAATAAAAAAATGTAAGCAAGGAAATGGATTAGCAAGGGCCTGGAGGGGTGGGGCAGATGTGCTGGAGACCTGGAGGCCAGGGGGAGGGGCTACGTAAGAGCCCAGGTTCCAAAAACAAAACAAAACAAACAAACAAAAAAAGTAAGCAGGGATATAGATTAGCAAGGGTCTGGAGGGGTGGGGCAGATGGGCTGGAGACCTGGAGGCCCGGGGGGAGGGGGCCACGTATGAGCCCAGGTCCTGGTCAGCAGGCCAAAAACAAAAACAAAAAAAGAAAAATTAAGCAAGGAAATGGATTAGCAAGGACCTGGAGGGGTGGGACAGACACTGGAGACCAGGAGGATGGGGGGAGGGGTTATGTAGGAGCAAGAGAAAAAGAAAAGAAGAAAAAAGAGAAAAAAAAAGAAAAAAAAGTTGAAAATGAGAGACACTCAAGGGCCCAGAAGGGACGGGATAGACGCGCGGAACACGCAGAGGACAGTAGAGACAGGGAGGGAACCTGAGGGAAGCCGGCAGAGGCCGAGGAAAAGCCTCTGGCGGCCGGTAGGCTGAGGCTGCTTTGGCCAGGCTTGCCGGCTCCTGACAACTCACTGCCTCTGGCGAGCACTGGTCTTCGATGGAGGCTTCCAGTGGTGAGAATCCTGTGCCGGGAGGTGTCTGGAGCTGAGAGTGTTACCGCAGCTTGTGTCCACGACCTAGATCCCCGCTGAAAACCCTGACCCTTGTTTCCCGAGGGACGTGGCGTGTCTGCTAGTCAGCCATCTTGAACCAGAAGCCATCAGGTTTTATAAGCAAGCACCTTTAACCACTATACCATCTCTCCAGCCCCCCAAATTCTTAATTCTGTTAAAATCCAGTATTCCTTTTTTTTGTTTTACAGTTTATACTTTTTGTAAAATCTCTACCAACTTCAAAGTTGTAAGATTTTCTGTTTTCTTCTAGATATTTTGTATGTTTTTTCCTGTCAAAAACATTATTCCATAGTTTGCTTAAAATTAGTATTATCCCAAATTGTACATTTTATGCCTGCTTTTTCTGGATGCTTCTCTTGCCACCTAATTTCCATACAACAGAAAAGTGTGGTCAGACATTGTCCCATCTATAGTAGCTGTCCAGTAAGCTAGCATCAGAATGGTCTATTGGGCAGCGACCTTCAAATGAAGTGTCTGCTCATCAATCTGTAGCTTCATTGTTCTTCAGCAGCAGGGAAGGGAAGTGAAGCTGTTCACTGGTTAAGATGGTCAGGTCAACATTGTCTCAGATGTTTTAAGATTTCCTGATGCATCTTGGCACCTATGCCAAACTGCTCCAATGAACTGGTGAAAGACAATGCCAGAGTTCTTTCTGCCCCCAAAGCTGAAGTTTAGTATCCCACTGATGCTTGGGTTCAGAGCAGCCAGCTGTCTGTGACCAGTTTGGCCACAGGCACCAAGCCTAAGGTCTAGTTTCACAGCTCCACTCACCTGTCTGTCTCCTCTCTGCTCCAGCTGCATGGTGGCTATGAATGTGCTTCAACAGCTCTAATCTCCCATCTTAAGGTGTCTTTGCAGTGCCAAAACCTCCATCCTCACTCTGCAGCACCACCACCTTTTACTTGGTTCTTGTGTTTCTCTATCTCTTAAGTATGGCTTATTTTTAGTAACTTTGTATGGTGTATGAAATACTGGCTGCATAGATTGTTATTCTGTTTTCAGAATTGTTTCTAGGTTGTTTTCCATGTAGATTTTAGAATCAGTTTGTCAGTTTCTACCTCCCCCCAAAAAAGTTTTCTGATATTATAATTGGAATCCTGTTGAAACTGTTTGGGGGGGGGAAGGTATTTTAGTAATTTAGTCTTGTGATCTATGAATGTGGTATCTTTATTTACTTATATCCATAATTTCTTCCACTTACTTTACAGTTTTTAGTATTCCTAGTTATTTCCAGTTTTTAAGCTATTTTAAATGATAGTATTTAAATATCATTTTTTCAGTTTTTTTTTGGTGTGTTTATATCCAGTTGAATTTAAATTTTTATCTATTGACCTTATATCCTGATACCTTGTTAAACTCTGGTTTCGTAGCTTTTTTGTTAATTCTCTAGGGTTTTAGAATCAGCATGTCTAATAATCATGCTACATGCAAGTAATGACAGTTTTATCTCTTTATTTCCATTTGTATGTTTTATGAACTTGGTTGAAAATCAGGGATTTTAGAACTTTTTAAAATAATTTTATTTATTTGCAAGCAGAGAGAGAGAGAGAGAGAGAGAGAGAGAGAGAGAGAGAGAGAGAGAGAGAGAGAGAGAGAGAGAGAGAATGAGTATGGCCACACTAGGGCTTCCTGCAACTACAAACGAACTCCAGATGTATGTACCACTTTTAGCATTTGGCTTTATGTGGATACTGGGGCATTGAACCCAGGTTGTTGGGCTTTGCAGGCAAGTGCTTTAACGCAGAGCCATTTCTCCATTTCCTAGATTTTAGAACTTTTTACTGGACCCATGGAACAGATGTTGGGTTCTTACTAGGACTTCCTTTTTTTAAGAAAGAGAGAGAGAGACAGAAAGAGAAAGAGCAGGATGTGGTGGGCACACACTTTTAATCCCAGCACATGGAGGCTAAGGTAGAAGATCACTATGATTTCAAAATCAAGGCCAGCCTGGGGCTACAGAGTGAGTTCCAGGTCAGCCTGGGCTAGAATGAGACCCTACTTTAAAAATACTAAAAACAAAACAAAGCAAAAACACCCCCACAGAGATTTAAATTCTGTCATCCATTTCTTTGTTCTTTAAACAAATATTTAGTGTTGAGCATCACTAGCTCAGGCACTAACTGACTGCTTGAAGACCAACATAGAAACAAGTAGCTATAATTCAAGTGCCTGAGTGGTTGTGATGCCCAGAGCTCCAGGAGGACAGAAGCACAAGGCTGTTTGCATCAGGGCCTGGTGCATCTCTGTTGCCTGCTGCCCTGGGCAGACATTATGAAGAGACAGACATGAGAGGAGGTTGTCCATAGGGAGATGGTCAGGCTGAGTTTCCAGGGAGTTTGTGTCCTTCCCATCCTTGTTGCCTGTGTGGTGACAGTAGACTTTGCTAGCCTTATGTCTGTGGTGAGTGCTAATGTAGTCCTAAATGACAGTGCTGCACTCCTAAGAACTCTGCCAGCTGGACGCTGCCTTCTCCATTCTGTGAGGTTTGGTTGGTTTTTAGAATGCACCTTAGCACGGAGAAAGTCTCACTTTTTACTCAGGTCAACCCTTGCAGTGTTTGCCTTTCTCCTGCCACATGCGTTTTGAGAGATTCCCAGAATGTGATGAATGGGAAATGCCATTAGACATCAATATGACTGTGCTCTAACATCTCTTTAATTGTCAGGCTTGGAGTTCCTCCATATAATCTAGGAAACTCCCAGAAAAGGCTACCAAAAGGTAAATTATAGCAGCTCCCCTTCCCCTTAATCCCAATTTGGTAGAGAATTTAGGATTTTATTGGTTTATAAAGTTGTATACATGAAGAAACACTAATTAAACCTGCACTCTGTTTTAGAAGTGAGGGATCTTGCTTGTCAGCAGAGAGGAAGAGTTTGAAAACAGAGACATGAGAAGTCACAGCCTTTTATTGTTGTTTACCAAGTGCCAGACCTGAAATTTTGCTCCGGTCACATTAACTCACAACAGACAAGTTGGGGTGGGGGGTTGCTCAACCTGGTGGGTTTTCTTTTATGGTTTCCATAGTGATGTAAGCTTAAAGATAAGCACGGTGCAAGTTTGTTTCTAAGATCTCACTAGTCACCTCTAGACTCTTTTGTCACTGTTTGTTTGTGAAGAATCTCTCCTCAGCTTAGATAGCCAGAGGACAGGGACCAAACATAACTCATGGTACTAAGAATTCAGTAAATGGTGCTTATCTGTCTGGTTTTGTGATGCTGAGGGCTGAACCAGGGCCTTTAGCATGATAAGCAAGTAAGCAAGTGCTCTATCCTCAACTTCTCTGTAATTTTTGGGGAGGGGGGTTTTTGTTTAGTTTATTTTGAGTCAGGGTCCCACTTTAGCCCAGGCTGACCTGGAACTTGCTCTGTAGCCCAGGCTGGCCTCCATATCACAGTGATCCTCCTACTTCAGCCTTTTGAGTGCTGGAATTAAAGGTGTGAGCCTCCACATCTGGCTAGTAAATATTTTTGGTTAAGCAAATGAATATATAGCACCTCATGATAATGGGCCAGGGCACCAAAATCTGCCAGCTGAGTTTTTGCAGCCTTCAGTCAGGCCTTCCAGCATCTCATAACTGATCTACAGCTGTTAGCAAACTGGCATTATGCATTCCTGAGTACCTGGAATGCAGGCCTGGCACTAGGCATTCAGTGCAAGATGATGGAGTAAGCCAATTCCCACCTCAAGTAGTTTGGAGACCATGAGATAGCTTTATTCAGTGCAAGATGATGGAGTAAGTACAGGTGATATGAAGGAAATAGAATTCAGCCTGCAAATAAAACAGGTTTTAATAGAGTGGTGAAGCCTTGGCCAAATCAGTCAGGCAGTCTGTTACAGGGCCAGATCAGCTCTCTGTGTCATTGGCCCACCCCACTCGCACATGGCTGCCCTGTCTCCCTACTCACAATACTTTATTTAAAGACCTGCAGTGACTGTCCAGGACTTGGATTGGGATCTGATTGCTGCCGGACTCTGCCCCTCTCTGAAACCTGGCAGTGCAGCCCATCTTCCTGTCACTTAGGCAGTTGATAAATTTGTTGAATGTGTGGTCCCCAAAGTTATGATGATGCTTACTCTGTAGCAGGCACTGTTTATACTTAAAAACAATGCTGTGAAATAGGTTCTCTTTTGATTCAGTCCACCTAAATGATTTGACAAAAATATTGAATTAATAACTAGACAGAAATGATTTACTTGAGATATATGAGTAATAGGCATACATCCAGTCTAGAATATATGGAGAAATAATCATGTAAGAGTCTCTTGTGAATGCCAGGAAAGACCTTTTCTTTTCTTTCTTTCTTTTTTTTTTTTTTTTTGTGTGTGGGGTGTTTCAAGGTAGGGTCTCACTCTAGCCCAGGCTGACCTGGAATTCCCTGTGTAGTCTTAGGGTGGCCTCAAATTCACAGTGATCCTCCTACCTCTGCCTCCCAAGTGCGGGGATTAAAGGCATGCACCACCATGTCTGGATTTTTTCTTACTTTCTTTGTTATAGCTTTACTGAGATACATTTCACACATCATAAAATTTACTCATTTAAATTATAGGTAAGTGTTGTATTTTCTTCTGTGAGTATTTTCACAGTTGTGCCATTACCTAAAACACTGAGAATGGAAAGCTCATAGTCTTCTTCACCCCAGCCCTAGCCAGCTGCTCAGACATGGGAGTTTGCCTGTGGTGAATAGCACACTTACATGGAATTACAGAACATCCTTGTGGCTTCTTCTAGTTTCAGTATGCTTTCAAGTTTCATCTATGTTGCAGCATATATCAGTTGTTTGTTTTAAAATATTTTTATTTATTCATTTATTTGCAAGAGACAAGAGAGACACCAGGGCCTCCTGATGCTACAAACGAACTCCAGATGCGTGCACCACTTTGTGCATCTGGCTTTACATGAGTACTGGGGAATTGAACCCTGTTCATTAGGCTTTTTAGGCAAGTGCCTTAAATGCCGAGCCATCTCCCCAGCCCTGGGGAGCATCACAATAGCTAGTTAACAGGGAAGAGTCTTCCAGCTTGATTTCTCAGTGTCCTGCAGCTGAAGCCCATGGAGTCTTCAGTATTAGGGTCTTGCCATCTAGTTCTGGTGGGCAACCAAGAGCTTTGGCAATTGCATGTAATGTTTGGGGAACATCAGGGTCCTCCCTGGCCAACAACTGACTGGAAAGCATCCCACCCCTGGCACTGAAATTTTTCTAATAATCTATGGCTTCTAGACATATTTATCTCCACAGGATACTTCTGTCCCAAACTTCTAGTGAAGAAGTAGATTTCCATATGGCTTATTCATAGCATCTTTAATTTATTATTATTAGCTTTTTTTTTTTTCAAGATAGGGTCTCCCTCTAGCCCACGTTGACCTGGAATTCACTATGTAGTCTCAGGCTGGCCTCAAACTCATAGCAGTCCTTTCAAATACTGGGACTAAAGGCATGTGTCACCACTCCCGGCTAAAATTTTTTATTTTTTCAATTCAAGAAAGTGTGTGTGAGAGAGAAAGATGCAGACAGGCAGAGAGACAGAGAGAGAGAGAGAGAGAGAGAGAGAGAGAGAGAGAGAGAGAGAGAGAGAGAGAGAGGAGAGAGAGAGAGAATGAACACCTTTGGCCACTGCAAACGAACTCTAGACACATGTGCTACCTTATGCATCTGGCCTTACATGGGTCCTGGGAAATTGAACTTGGGTCATTCTGCATTGCAGGCTTACACCTTAACTACTAAGCCATCTCTCCAGCCCCCCATATTTTTACACAAAATTTTTTTTGTTTGTTTTTTGAGGTAGGGTCTCACTCTAGCCCAGGCTGACCTGGAATTCACTCTGTAGTCTCAGGGTGGCCTTGAACTCATGGTGATCTTCCTACCTCTGCCTCCCGAGTGCTGATTAAAAGCATGCGCCACCATGCCCGGCACAAAAAAATTTTTAATTTCAATGAAATGCCATTTTGTATTTTTCCTTTTGAGGCTTATGCTTTGAATGTCATATTTAGGAAAGCATGTAATGACTAAAGAACATCAAGAGCACTCACACAGGTCAGTGACCATTCTGAATGAATTTCTGTGTACATGGAAACAGGTGTGTGCACTGATCCTGAAGCCATTGTGGTAGGTTGAGTGTATGTCCCCCATAGCCTCAGGTATTTTTTAATTAATTTTTTATGAGAGAGAGAGAGAGAGAGAGGGAGGGAGGGAGGATAGAGAGTGCCTCCTGCCATTGCAAACAAATTCTAGACACATGTGCCACTTTGTGCATCTGGTTTTATGTAAGTACTAGGGAATTGAACTTGGGCTATCAGGCTTTGCAAGCAAGCTCCTTTAAGTACTGAGCCATCTCTCCAGCCTGAGATATTTTTGATTAGGTTGGCAATTGAAGTCTCCAGCAGCCTGACAGAGGGTATATCACTGGGGGCAGATCTTGAGTCCAGCTATAAGGTATGTTCAGAGCCAGTTTGATCTCTGGTTGTTTGGTGGTATGTTTGTGCTGTTATCTATGGAAGTGAGCTAGCTTCTTCTGTCATTGACAGTGTTTCCCCTGGATTTTGTTATCCTGAAATAAACCCTTTCCTCCCATAAACTGCTTCTGGTCAGATGTTTGTCCAGCAACATGAAGATGTCTGTAACAGTAACATTGGTACCAGGAGTGGGGTCCTTACTGTGATGAATCTGACCACGTGGGTTTTGGTTTTTTGGAACTTGTGGGTGGGAGGAATGTGGAAGGCTTAATCCTTTGGACTAGAGAAACCCTACAGTGTTAAGCATAGCTTGATGGACTATTCTGGTGAGAGATTGAAAATGCTAAATGTAGAGAGACTTGTGGACTGTGAAGGCTTGGCTTATGAACTTTTAAAGGGGAAAGAAGGAACTTGTTGGAACTGGGCTACTGGCATAAAGGCTGGCTATGTTCTTCTGTCCATGCCCAGAGAATTTGATCAAGGTTGAATTTAAATGTAATGGACTTGAGTGCTTGGCAGAAAGATTTTGATAACAAAAAGATATCAAAGATGTCTGCTTTATCACAGGAAAAATTCAATCAAGTTTTTATTTTTTATTTTTTTATTTTTTTTAAATATATTTTATTTATTCATTTTCAAGCAGAGATGAGAGAGAGAGAGAGAGAGAGAGAGAGAGAGAGAGAGAGAGAGAGAGACAGAGACATAGAGAGAGAGAGAAACACCCGGGCCACCAGCTTGTGGGCCTGGCTTATGTGGGTCCTGGGGAATTGAACCCTGGGCCTTAGGCACTGGAGGCAAGTGCCTTATCCGCTGAGCCATCTCTCCAGCCCGAATCAAGTTTTTAGTTACTGGCACAGAGACAGGTTTTCTCTGTCTAAAACTGCAGTTGTTAAGCAGATTACCACTATTAAGGGTCAGCCAACTGCTTTACATTGGGACAATGAAAAATATGTCTGAAGGTGAAATTCACCCATTGAAGGCTCAAATGAGTAAAAGTACATTTTTTTTTTTTGCAAGGAGACTTGAAAGACAAATTCTAAAGAAGTAACCTGCTCTTTAAGGTCAAGTTTTATTCACCCCCTCAATTAACAAATTTGGTAGCCTACCTGGTACTATGAATATAACTAGTCCTGGAAGGAAAGGGTCATTGGATGTGGATCATGGTTTTGATTTTTGGAAATGGCCCCTGGGCAAAATGAAATCATTACATTAACTGTGTAGAGGCCCAGTAATGCAGTTATAAAAAAGTGAATTGGAGCCATTGCTGAGATGGGAAACAGGATTTGAAATCCCTGTATTGGAAGACAAATAAGGTCTTTTATGGAGCTATGAAGATGGATCATGATTTACAGTGTAGAACCAAAGATGTTTTGGATGTACCAAGACTGGAATGGCTCCCATGGAGAGCTGATAGCCTAGGATAGGATTTTTTAAAAAATATTTTATTTACTCATTTTCAAACAGAGAGAGAAAGAGAGAGAGAGAGAGAGAGAGAGAGAGAGAGAGAGAGAGAGAGAGAGAGAGAGAGAGAACCAGGCCACCACCTTGTGGGTCTGGCTTATGTGGGTCCTGGGGAATTGAACTGGGGCCTTAGGCACTAGAGGCAAGTGCCTTAACCGCTGAGCCATCTCTCTAGCCCCCTAGGATAGAATTTGCCTCAGGCTGCTCAGCTAGCTGGAAGGGTGAAATTGGAATTCAGAGACTTTCCATCACTGGTTATAGATGTTGGACTTGAACTGCAGATGTTTGATGTGTACCTGCTGGTTATTATTTGCATTGGTGCAGTCTCTCCTTGTTATGCCTTTTGGCAGTGGAAATGTTTACTCTGTGCCATTATGTGTTGGAGGTATGTAACCTTAATTTATTCAGGGCTCATAGTTAAGAGATAGTCTTAAATCTCAAATGAGATTTCGGACTTCTGAATGGGGTTAAAGTTGATAAAGTCTATAGGGACAGGGGCAAAATGTAGTGGTTTGAATGTGACTATGTTCCCCTGTTGCAATCAGCTCCAGTTGCTAGGATGAACATCCATATATCCAAGCAGAGAGAAACATTTGCTGCAAGCAAATACCAACAAGCAGCAAGCATGAACTCTAGTTTCTCCTTATGTCATTATTTCTAGAATCAGGATGCCCATCTATTGATACAAAATAGATGGTACACACACACATTCTAAAGCCTGTTTATCAGAGTCTCACTGTGCCACTAACAGACCCTGAAAAATTCATTCAAAGGCTGTACTAGTTAACTTGAACTCCTGTGGAAGAATGTCATTGACTGGGTGACTTAAAAAACAGACTTTACTTCACACAGCTCTGGAAGAAGGAAGTCTCTCTAACTTTTTTTGGGGGGGTGGGGTGGGAGGTAGGGTGGGATGGAGGATGGGATTCCAGGCAAGGTTTCACTGTGCCCAGACTGACCTGGAATGCCCTCCAAAGCCTCAGGCTGGCTTCCTGTCTCAGCCTCCTGAGTCCTGGAACAAAAGGCATGCACCACCTTGCCCAGCCCTGGCATGTCTAGCTTTTATCATTTATAATTCTGTGCAAAGCAGATTTGCATTATTTTCTAGTTTGAGTTATCTGAAATATTTTCTCCTTACATTCTCTAAGGCAGTTGAGAATTTAAAAGTGTTGGGTAAATAGAATTGAGTTTATTTTTTCATTTAGTAAGTGCCTTTTGAGCAACTGCTATGTTCTAGGAACTGTTGTGGACACTGAGACTACAGGAGTGAACAAAATAGACAAAAAACCCTTTGCCTTACTGGAGCTTGCATTAAAAAATTAAATGGGGCTGGAGAGATGGCTCAGTGGGTAAGGCACTTACCTCCAGTGCCTAAAGCCCTGGGTTCAATTCCCCAGGACCCACATAAGCCAGACCCACAAGGTGGTGGCCCTGGTGTGTGCGTGTTCTCTCTCTCTCTCTCTCTCTGCTTGAAAATGAATAAATAAAATATTTTTAAAAAATTAAATGAAATTAAAATATATCAGAAATGGTTAAGGAGACAAAATGGAAAATATTAGCAATGTGGGGTTTGTGGTTTTTAGGTAAGGTGATTAGAGTAAGTCACATTTGGAATTATTAGTCAAGGGAGGGAAGCAAGTGTTGACTTGTGTGTGGCCACATCGGAAGCTGATCATGCTAGGTAAAGTTCTTTGGTCCAAAGTCCTACATAAGTCTGGTTCTTGCTCCCAGATGCTGACTAGCCCCTTCTCCCACACTAACTTGCCATCCCACCATACCACTGTCTTGTTTTGTGCCAAACACTCTGCACTAATTAATGATTTTATAGCCCTTTTATACTTCTCAATCTCTAATAAGAAGTTCTATTTAATACCCTGCTGCTAGAGTCTGAGCCTCCAGCATCTTCCTCTCCCAGTTTCAGTGCTTAGTGTCGTATTATCTGTTTTTTTTCTCTCTTTCTCCACATCTTGATTTTTTTTGTTCATTTGTTTTTTGAGGTAGGGTCTCAACTCTAGCTCAGGCTGACTTGGAATTCACCATATAGTCTCAGGGTAGCCTCAAATTATGGTGATCCTCCTACTTCTGCCTCCTGAGTGCTGTGATTAAAGGTGTGCTCCACCATACCCAGCTTCTCCATATCTTTCTATGTAACCTTTGTGGTAGTTTGAATGTGAAATGTCCCTCATACATAGCCTCATGAGTTTGTGATTAAAGACATACTTGATACCCAGCTGGTGGCAGTCTGGGAGGCAGAGCCTTGCTAGAAGAGGTGTGTCACTGGGCAGACATTGAGGTTTATTAGTCCAGCTCCAAGCCCAGTACTTAGACTACTTCTACCCAGATGTGTGAAAAGATATGAGCCGGCTTTCTTACTAGTGCCATGCCATAGTTTCCCTTCAAAACTATAAGCCTGAAATAAACTCTTTCCTCTAATCAGCTGGTTTTGGCCAGGTGTTTTGTCCCAGCAATGAAAGGTAACTACAACAGAAAATTGGTACTGAGAACTGGGACTGTTATAAACTGTGACCTGTGGCTTTGGTCTTCTGAAGCTGATTATCAGGAAGAATGTGGAAGGATGTGGAACTTCGGACTGGAGAGGTCTTACAGTGCTGTGGGAAGGGCATACTGGACCTAAATGTTTGAAGGCCTAAATGCAGAGAGAACTGTGGACTGTGAAGACTCAGCTTATGAGCTGTCAGAGTGGAAAGAGGACTTTGCTGGAAACTGGGCTAGGAGCCCTGTTCTGCCCATGTCCTAAAGACTTGAGCAAAGTTGAATTTACAAGTAATGAACGGGTGTGTTTGCAGAAGACATGTGAACAGAGCAGGTCAGAGTCCAGGCAAAGAAACTGCAGCAGCTTCAGCTGTGACTGAGAGATCACCATTAAGATCGGACAGCTGTTCTGCATTGGGATAATAGTAGGAATGCTGAATCTTGAAAGGATGGAACCTGAAGGAAGAAAGTAGTAGGAGTGTCCTCCTCAAAGTTGGCTTTATTCTTCCTTGGATTAACAAACCGTGGCAGCTTTGCCCATCTGTTAGTGGTTTAGGAAGTATGACAAATACAGAAAAGAGGGAGCCATTGGATTTGCAACACAGATTTTTTTTTAAAATATTTTATTTATTCATTTTCAAGCAGAGAGAGAGAGAGAGAGAGAGAGAGAGAGAGAGAGAGAGAGAGAGAGAGAGAGAGAGAGAACACCAGGGCCACCACCTTGTGGGTCTGGTTTATGTGGGACCTGGGGAATTGAACCCGGGGCCTTAGGCACTGGAGGCAAGTGCCTTAACCGCTGAGCCATCTCTCCAGCCCTGCAACACAGATTTTTAAAAAAACTTTTTATGATAGTTTCTATAATTATAGATCATAAACAATTATGATTCCCTTCCCACCCTTCCTCATATCTCTTCCTCCTCTCAATTAGTCTCTGTTTCGGTATTATCATCTTTTTCTCTCATCTTGTGTAGGTATTATCAGGCACTGTGAAGTCATGAATATCAAGGCTGTTTTGTGTCTAGAAGTTTGGGTTGTAAGCAGTTCTACCCTTCCTTTGGCTCCTACAGTCTTTCCTCCACCTCTTCTGTAATAGACCCTGAGCCTCAGGAGGTATGATAGAGATGACCTAGTGCTAAACACTACTGTCGTTTTTTTTTCTCTGCACTATTGGGTCTTTTGTGTTATCCCAGTGGTCACCACCATGTGAAAACCTTTTGTCTTCCATAGACAAAAGTGAAAGTACCACTATTATATGGGTATGCTCTTTTTTTTTTGTTTTTAAAAAAGTGTTTATAAGGCAGTTTGATGATCATAGTATATGCATTTAGCCAGACAACAGCAGGTGTTACTCCCCTAGGGCTCATGACCTCCCCCGCCATAGGCTTTTTGACTAGGTCTTCAGTACCAGCACACTTTCTCTCCTGTGGAGCAGGCCTCCAGTCCAAGTAGAGAGTAGTTGGTTCCCCCACAATAGACATGCCATTATTGCCCCAGTTGGTACATTTGACCTGGCTGGCCAGTCTTGAGGCTTGCAAGGTCCACTGCTGTTCACCACCGTTGATGACTTCTCTCTCCCATAGGAGCTGCATGCAGCATAGCTTTTTCCAGCTTTCTGTCAGCTGGTTAACAGGGAGGAGGTTTCCAGCTCAGCTCCAGCTTGATTTCTCAGTGACCTGCAGCCCAACTGATGTGGTTTTCAGCATTAGGGCCTTACCATCTTCTTCTGGTGGGCATCCAAGAGCCTTGGCAATGGCCTGTCATGTTTTGGGGACCTCAGGAACCTCCCTGGCCAA
>PVHP010040912.1:0-15654 GCA_004024765.1 Zapus hudsonius | reverse complement strand
GCCCCGGGGGATAATGGCGGCGGGAGCCAGCCAGGCGGGAGGGCTCGGCCCTCTGCTCCACAGGGGAGCAGAGAGGGAGGGAGAGTTCGAACTCGGGTTCGGCCGGTGTCCAAAGCCTGGATAGCAGTTGAGGGGGGTCAAACCTTTAGGAGAGTCCTGGCGAAGTTGTTACTCGGTCACCATCTTGCTCCGCCCCCTCCAGACTTTCATTTTTTAACCAAATGCTAACTTCTGCTTCTCAACCACTTTCAGCCAAGTGATATGGTTAGCAAAGGACTTGAGTTCATGTCAGCCTTGTTCCATGAAAGTGGAAGTGCGGAACCATTTTACAGATGAGCAAACGGTCCTAATCAGTGAATTGATCTGCTCGTTGGTTTATGCCCAACGTTCCTTTTAAGCTCGCAGCGGGCGAGCCCCGAGGAGGACCCGAGGGCCCACGCGTGGCCTGCCCAGGACAGAAAGGGTTACGGGATGCGAGCGAGCACGCGCGGCATCCGCGGAGCTCCGCGAGCCCGCGCCCCGGCTCACAAAGCCTGTTGGTAGATTTTTTAATGATTGCCATTCTGACTGGAGTAAGGTGGAATCTCATTGTTGTTTTGATTTACTTTTCTCTGATGATTAATGGCATTGAACATTTTCTCAAATGGGAGTTGGCCATTTGTATTTCTTCCTCTGTGAATTCCCTGTTGAGTTTAGTTCCCCATTTTGTGAAAGGGCTATTTGATAATTTTTTTTATTTAATATTTTGAGTTCTTTGTACATTCTAGGTATTAGACCTCTATCTGTATTGTAGCTGGCCAAGATTAACTCCCAGTTTGATGGTGGTCTATTGGCTTTGAGTATGGTATGTTTGTCTGTACAGAAGCTTTTTAGCTTGATGAGATCCCATTGGTTAAGTGATTGTTGCATTTCCTGGGCTATCAGAGGTTTGTTCAGGAAGTTTTTCCCTATTCCTATCTCAGAGAGTTCCCCCATTTTTTTCTTCTAAGGTTTTCAGAGTTTCAGGTCTTACATTGAGGTCTTTGATCCATTTGGAGTTGATTTTTGTGCATGGTGGGAGGAGAGAGTCTAGTTTCATTTTCTTGCAAGTATTTATCCAATTTTTCCAGCACCATTTGTTAAATATGCTATCTTTACACCAGTTAACATTCTTGGCATCTTTGTTAAATATGAAGTGACTATGGTTGCTCAAGCTTAGAACAGGGTCTTCAATTCTGTTCCATTGGTCTGTTTATTTTTGTGACAGTGCCATGCTGTTTTTGTTATGATGGCTTTATAGTATATCTTTAGGTTGGGTATGGTTTTACTGCCTGATGTGCTTCTTTTACTAAGGATGGTTTTGGATACCCAAGGCCTTTTGTCATTCCAAATAAAATTTGAGATTATTTTTTCTGTCTGCATAGAATGAAGCTGGTATTTTAATTGTTATTGCATTGAATCTGTATATAGCTTTTGGCAGTATTGCCATTTTCACAATATTAATTCTACCTATCCAGAGCATGGAAGATCTTTCCATTTTTTCACATCATCCTCAATTTGCTTCTTGAGTGTTTTTATGTTTTCATTATACAAGTCTTTCATACCCTTGGTCAGTGTCATTCCAAGGTATTTGATTTTATTTGTGGCTATTGAAAATGGGATTATTTCGCTAATTGCTTTTTCTGTATGCGTGTCATTTGCATATAGGAAGGCTACTGACTTTTGTGTGTTAATTTTGTGTCCTGCCACTTTACTGAAGGCATTAATCACCTTCAATAGTTTGTGGCACTGACTTTTGGGTTTGATTATATATAGGATCATGTCATCTGTGAAAAGGGATAGTTTCATTTCTTCCTTTCCAATTTGTATCCCTTTTATGTCTTTCTCCTGTCTTATTGCATTGGCTAGAACTTCAAGGACTATGTTGAAGAGCAGTGGCGAGAGTGGGAACCCCTGTATTGTTCCCAAATTTAGTAGGAACTCGAGTCTTTCCCCATTGAGTATTATTTGAGCTTTAGGAGTTTTCTATATGGCCTTAATTATGTTGAGATAAAGGCCCTCTATTCCAAGTTTTTCAAGTGTTTTGATCATGAAGTGGTATTGGATTTTGTCAAAGGTTTTCTCTGCATTAATTGAGGTGACCATGTGGGTTTTGTGGTTAAGTTTATTAATGTGGTTAATTATGTTGATTGATTTCTGTATATTGAAACAACCCTCCATCCCTGGGATAAAGCCTACCTGGTCAAGGTGGATAATACTTTTAATGTGGTGTTGGATTCGCTTTGCAAGGACTTTATTCAGAATTTTTGCATCTAATTTCATTAGGGATATAGGCCTATTGTTTTCCTTTCTGGGTTTATCTTTCTCAGGTTTTGGTATTAGAGTGATGCAAGATTTGCCAATTTTCTGGAATAGAGGTTTTAGAAGTATGTCCTGATGATTTCATTGGTGTTCATTGTGATCTCTCCCTTTTCATTTCTAATTTTGATGATTTGGGAATTCTCTTTTTTCTGTTTGGTTAGATTGGGCAGGTGTTTGTCAATCGTGTTTATTTTTTCAAAGAACCAGCTCTTTGTTTCATCAATTTTAAAAATTGTTTTCTTAGTTTCTTTCTAATTCATTGATCTCTACTCTGATCTTAATTATTTCTTTTCATCTTGAGCTCCTAGGGTTGGATTGTTCTAATTTTTCCAAAGCCTTTAGCTGGTTAGTTAGGTTGTTAATTTGATATCTCTTTGCCTTTGTTATGAAGACATTCAGTGCTATAAAATTTCCCCTTAGGACTTCCTTCATTGTGTCTCATAGGTTCTGGTATATTTTCATTATTGTTTAGTTCAAGAAATTTTCCAACTTCCAATTTAATTTCTTGAATGACCCATTCATTGTTTAATAGTGTATTGTTCAATCTCCAATAGTTGATATAATTTCTGTTTTTCTCTTATTGTTTATTTCCAGCTTCAATGCATTGTGGTGCGATATGATACAGGGTTCTACCTCAATCTTCTTGAATTTGTTGAGGCATATGTTATATCCTAATATGTGATCTATTTTGGAGAAGGTACCATGAGCTGCTGAGAAGAATATATATTCTGTAGAGTTGGGATGGAATATCTGTAAATGTCTGTTAGGTCCAGTTGATCTATGGTGTTATTGAGTTCTATTATTTCTCTGTTGACCTGTTTGCATGATCTGTCTAAAGATGATAGTGGTATATTAAAGAATCCAAATATGATGGACTTGGAGTCTGTTTTTGTTTTGTTTTCCATTAGTTTTTGCTTTATGAACTGTGGCACACCTGTATTTGGTGCATGCATGTTTATGATGGTGATCTTCTCTTGTTGGATTGTTCCTGTGATGAGTAAGAAGTGTCCTAGATTGTCCTTTTGAATTGATTTTGGTTTGAAGTCTATTTTGTCAGATATTAGTGTAGTAACCGCTGCTTGTTTTTATTTCCATTAGCTTGGACGATCATTTTCCACCCTTCCACCCTGAGGAGGTTCCTGTCTTTAGAGGTGAGGTGGGTTTCTTGGAGACAGCAAATGAAAAGAACCATTTTCTGATCCATCCTGCTAGCCTGTGTCTTTTTATAGGAGAGTTAAGACCATTAATGTTCAAAGTTATAACTGTGAGGCTTGACTCTATCCCTGCCATGTTGTAGGGCTTATGGGATTTGATGACTCTCTTGTTATTTTGTCCCCTCTAGACTTGATTATTGTGCCCAACTTCTGGTGGGCTCTTTGGGTTGGTTGTTTAGCTCTTCTGTGTGGAATATCTCAGAGAATTCTTTGTAGGTTTGGTTTAGTGGCCATATAGTTTTAGAAGTGGTTTTTATCTTAAAACATTTTCCTTTCTCCATCTATTAAGAGGGATGCTTTCACAGGGTACAATAGTTTGGGTTGAAAGCCAAAGTGATTTAGGCTTTGAAGTATGCCTTTCCAAGCCCTTCTTGCTTTCATGGTTTCTGTGGAGAGTTCTGGTGTAACTCTGATGGGTATGCCATTATATGTGATTTGTTTTTCGCTCTTGCTGCTTTAAGAACCCTCTCTTTGCTTTCAATGTTTACGGTTTTTACTACAATGTGTCTTGGGGAGTTTCTTCTTTGGTCCTACCTGTTTGGTGTTCTGTGTGCTTCCTGTTTGCGAATGGGATTCTCTTTTGCTAGAGTGGGGGAATTTTCCTCAATAATTTTGTTGAATATGTTCTCTATGTCTTTGCCTTGGATTTCTTCCCTCTGTGGTATCACCATGATCTGGAGGTTTGGTCTCTGAAGGGTGCCCCATTGTTCCCTCATATTTTGTTCTCATACTTTTTTGAACTTATCCAAGTTTTTATTATCCTGATCTCTTTCTTCTGCTTTGTTTTCCATGTCTGAGGTTCTATTTTCCAAGTGATTAACTTTGATACTGAGGGATTCTAGAGATGTTTTAAATACCTCCATTTGATTTTAGTTTTCCAAAAGGTCTTTTTACATTGTCTCCATCTCTTTGTTGAGCTGCATTTTCCTTTTAAAGGTTGTCTTATTTAATGTTTCCTTGTACTCATTCTTGTATTTGATTTTGTCTTTGATCAGTTTAGCCAGCTGGTAGCTAATTCTTGAGCTCCTCAGATTGATGGTTTGCCTTTAGCTCATTTACTGTTCTAGCAAAGTCCATCTGTTTTTCCTCCATTTTATTGAGCCTGGTGGTGAAGCTTGTGAGCTGATTCTGCACATTTCCACTTACATTATCAATTTTTGCTCCCATTTCCATTAATAATCTGGATATCCACTCCATGCAGAAAGTACTGAACATGTTGTCATCTCCTCCTGGGCTTGCATCTGTGTTCTTTCTTTGATATTTTCATTGGGACTTCCATAGTGGGGCTAGGCAAACTTGGTGTAGGGCACTCCGCCTATGTGTTCTTGCATTGTGATCTGCCCATGCTCGGATGAGAGATTGGTTTTCCACAGGCCCTCAGATGGAGCTGGGACCTCGTCCAAGTTTGCTGGAAGGGCTGGTGAGGTTTTGGTATGTGCTTGGTTCCTCTGGTGACAGGCAGCGTGGGGGTGCTTAAACCTTCAGCAGCAGGAGCAGGCTGGGAGCTGGATTGCTAGAAGTTGTGATCAGTGGATGGGGTCACAGGACTCATGGGCTGGTAGGGAGCCAAGGTACAGCTCCTTACCCTGACCTCACTTGGGGTCAGAAGGTCAGTGGGCCGGGTCTCCAGCACAGGGCCAGTGGGAGGCCAAGGTACAGGTTCCCAACCTAGTTTCACCTGGGGTCGGGGGTTAATGGGGGGTATCCTGGGTATGCAGGTTGGTCTGAAGCAAAGCTGGGGCTTGCTTACCTGGCCTGGGACCACGGGTCAGTGAGTGGGGTCACGGGGCACACAGGCTGGTGGGGAGCCAAGGCACAGCTCTTTTACCTGGCCTTGCATAGGGTCATAGGGGTTGGAGGATTCAAGGGCTGGTGGGAGACCAAAGCGGAAGTCCCCAACCTGGCCTCACCTGGGGTCAGAGGGATGATGGGGAGAGTCCAGGGTGTTCAAGCTGGTCTGGAGCATGGGGTGGGGTTGCTTACCTGGCCTGGGACCTGGGATCAGTGGGTGGGGTCGTGGGGCACAGGGCTGGTGGAGAGCCAAGGCACAGCTCCCTCACTTGGCGTTGCCTAGGGTCAGGGTGTCTGGTCTTGCAGGATGTTTGATGCCGTGTGGCTGACTTCTTCCTAGCATGTTTGGCCCCCTCTTGAAATGATTATAGAGAATGTCACAAAGTGATGATCTTAAAACACACCTTTTTTTTCCCACAGATGCTAGAGATGGCTTTTTATATTATGGGATCATTTGTGTAATTAGATACATCAGGGGACATGTAGCCACAGTTTGAAGAGACAGAAAATGGAGGCAGAGCTACCAGGGCAAGGAACTACAGTCAATAGGCCTGTAGCTAGGAGCCAGGATCTGACCCCTCAGGAAGGGCATCCCCGGGAAGACAGGGGCCTCACAGGAGCCATCCAGGTAGTGTGGGCCTGCTGAGTGTGCCAGACACCCTTGGGAGTCCCAAAAATACAGGTGGAGATCCACACAGGTCTGGCCTTCATGAAATTTATAGTCCAGGCCAGGGTCCAAACCTACCTCCTCCCTCATTTTGAGCTTTGTGCCACTTTTTTTGACAACCTATGGTTGAGAATAGTTATGAGTCCCTAAAATGGGGGGGGGGGAGGGAGGGAGGGAGGGAGGGAGAGAGAGAGAGAAGAGGAAAGAGAAAGGAACAGAAATAGAAGAGAAGTGCAGTGTGGTGGAAAATTATAGAGATAACCATTTGGAACTCATGGCTACCTTCCCTTCCATTTTTTTTCTTCCCTCCTTTTTTTTTTAATATCCAGAGGATGAGGCAGCAAAAAATAAATGCAATCAGTGTGTGCCTCCTTAGTAGGGTTGCTAAGAAACAAACACACTCTAATCTTATATTTGCCAGTTACCTGCCGTTTTCCTCAGAGAGCACCCAGCGTTTGTATCTTTTTCTGTCCATCCCTCACCCAAGGCTCTGCATCAGGTCTCCTGATAATGGGAGACAGTGGCCACCAGAGGGCAGCCCTGTGCCGTGGTCACTGAGACTAGGGCAGTCTTGGAGATTCTGGGGTGCTCTCACTACCTTCCCCTCTTCTAACTACAGCTAACACTGATCCTGACCTTGCTTCAATCAGAGCTCTAAAAGAAACATTTAAACTGTCAAGTGTGGAAGAAACCCATAGTATTATGTGCCACCCACCTTCCTTATTATTAGTTGCAGTTATTAGCGCTTCTTTGAAAGCCTTGAATTTAGCTTTAGCTACTCACAGCTCTGGTCCCTCACTGCTGACCTGTGCTGCCTGCCCTCTCTGTTCCTCTCTGGTCCTCTGTGGGCACTGCTCTCAGCCTCCTCTCCCTACACCTCCCACCATCCCTCAGCTCTGTCACTATGGTTACGTGGGGACCTGTTCCATAGTGTGCTTCTGAGGTAATTTCCCCAGTGAATTCCAACTCCTCTGTTATCTCTGTTTTAATCTCCTTTGATGAAAAATAATGAGAGAGAGAGATCCTAGCAGCTCAGATATCACAATTCTTTCTGTTACCAGGAGACTTTCTAGAGCTGTTTTCTCTTTGTTTTGTTTCTGTTCTTTATGAGGGAAAGCTTCTCTAAAGTTCTTGCCTCTTACTGGGCTGTAAACCTAAATTCACTTTTAATAGTTATTAACTAACCTCTTGGCTTTGGGGCTGCAATGACACGAAATAACTCTATTTTTTAAATATTTTCATTTTGGGAAGTTAAAAGGGTCCCTTTATGAGAGAACAATGAACTGAACTAAGAACCCTTCTTGTCACATGGCAGAGAAGTCACCAAATGTCAACCAAGTCAGTCTAGGCCACAGCAACCCTGATAGAGGGTAGCCTAGAGCCTCGCAAGAAGGCATTAAAACCAAAACCAACAGGATAAGAAACTTTCCCCGAGAGATGGAGAGGAAACATTTCCAACAATTTTTTAAACTGCATGGATGATTCTAGAATGCTTTGGGTGTAGTAATGTGGATGGGAAGATAAGAAAGAGCAGTGTTTTGATTTGGTTTGTGTCTGTGAGCTAGGTAATTTTCCATGTTTCTCTTGAGGTACAAGATAACAAGCTCACTCAGAGGAGGCAGCAGGAGGGTGTCCGTCTCTCCTATAATTCTGTGGAATCTATGAATCACAAGGTCTATTCTCAAAGAAGACTTGCATCTGATGAACAGCAACACATTTTAAAATGGTACAAAGGCTGTACCCCACAGAAATACTCCCAAAATTCACCCCTTGTCCCCATCCATTCTCTTCTCACAAAGCTCTTTCTGGGTCTCTCTCTTACAAAACACACGCTGATCCCTCCTCCAGCCTTTCCTGTGACTTACTTTGTGCTATTTTCTTCTGTCTTTCTCAACTCTACTTCACAGGAGTCCCCAAAACAGCTCTTGGGAAAGGAAGAAGCTTTATCCAGGCTGGATTGGACAGACACCTCAACTCTTATAACCTTGTGCACTAACTCCCAGCACTGAGGCTGCATGAGTTCTGTTGGGTTCAACCACATTCAGTCTTTGTGCCCTTAATCGAAGAAGAAAGAGAGGCAATCTCTACTCATCCATGAAGCCAGCTCTCGCACCCGAGTCAGAATATTGCCCTGATAAGGGGAGTCAAGGCAGAAAGCCTATGGAGAAGATGAAAGAAAGAGTTTCCATTAGCCACCGCTCTTTGTTGTGGTTGATTCTGACAATGCCACGATAAGTCGGCCGTGGCATGCAGGGAAAACTGAGTGATTGTTTCAGGATAAATTTAATGATCATAACCTGATTGAATCCTCATGACTTTTACGGTTGGATTCTAAAAGGTCCTCCCCAGGTTCTTGCTTTAAATACATGCTCCCCAGCTGCTGGCTTTTTTTTGGGAGGCTGGTTAACAGAAGGTGGGGCCTACCTAGCAGAAGGAATGCCAGCCTCTGATTCCCGCCTCTGGTCCACTGGATGCAAGCAAGTGTACACACTCCCGTTGCCATGAGCTGAGCTGCCCCACCATGGACGGAACATCCTGTGACACTGTGAGTCACAATGAAGCTTTTCCTCCCTTCAGTTGTTTCTTTGGATATGGTGCCCATGGAGATGCCAAAGAAACCATTCTATGGGCGTATGTTCCAGTTGTCAGCTTTGCCTGAACCAAATTGCCATTCTGAATGCAGTGTTCCTCTGGGAATGCCCAGGGTCCAGAGGACTCATCTCTTGAAAGACTGGCCAGTGGGTGGATTTTAGTGGGACATGGTTCAAGAGGGCCTTAGATTGTCAAAGCAAGACACTGTTTAACCATTTTGCTCAATATTCTACTTTTCCTCTGTCTCCCACGGCTCTTCTTATCACTTGGGAGACACAGGACCTTGGCAAACCTTATTTAGCAAAATTAACCATTCTGCTAGGCGTAGTGGCACATGCCTTTAATCCCAGCAGTCAGGAGGCAGAGATAGGAGAATCGCAGTGAGTTCAAGGCCACCCTAAGACTACATAGTGATTTCCACATCAACCTGGGCTAGAGCTAGACCCTACCTCAACCCCCCAAATGATAATAATAATTATAATAATAACCATTATTCCAATTCTGTAGTCTAGAAAGCACTGGAACCTGTTTTTGGAATCTCCATAACAGACCTGGTGACCACTCTTTGGTCAAGAGCTACTACCTTTCCTTGTATCTCTTTGCCAACATGAGACAAGTCTTTCCTGGGGTCCATCTTTGTGGTTTCTCTGTTTCCTGGAGTGTGGATTTCTACAGCAACTGCCACAGGGTCACTGTGGCCACCTGCACAGCTAGACACAGTGGGCCTGTGCTGCTTCTTAACTAGTGGTTCATATCCCCCTCTCCATCAGAGTATGGAGCTGTCCAACTCTCCTTCCTCGGCATTCCTTAACAGGTACCAGACTCCCATTCTGAAGAAGTATGACATGAAGCCATAATTTAGCTTCCAGAGAGAGGCATCTAACATGATGCTGGCATTCATCATAGTGGATAATGGTTTGCCTCTGGGAAGGGCCCTGAAACATGCTCAGAAAACATCGGAGATGTAACTATGTCTGGTTCTCATTGGATTTGTTATCTCATGACCTGGTCTTTACATCTTATGGTAGCTCCAATTTAAGAGCCTTATAAAGACAAAGCTACTTGCTATAGGGTAATAATAACTGCTATTACTGCGATTCACCTGCTAGAGAGCATCCTTGGAGGGGTAGTTGAGAATTTCAGAAATCTCTGCTGTCACCATTAGGTTGACCCTTTTTCAGTTGAAAGTAAATGGGCGAAGATTTGAAAGATGCTAAAAGGAGTGACATCTGGTATCCTGGATATAAGGAGACTGAATTTCGATAGCCCAGATGTTCTGGTTATGAGGGATCAGTAATACACATCCAGTTTCATCTTAGAATGACTATCTCTTGAGAGTCTGATGCAGGCTGGGTGGGTCTGGGTGACTTCTGGGTGGATGAGCTTTGTCTTTGCAATGCAGGGCCTTTGAATAGGAGGATGTATTATAAATGGTCTATTTGTAGCACCTATGAGTATATGAGTATGTGACATTTTGGCCCATATCATTGAAAACTGCAGGGCATACTGGCCTCAGATTAGGTACATGAGTCAGAAAGCCCCTCATCAAACCAACAGCGATTTCCAAGAGATGGCTGAGCTGAGATGAGTTGGGAAGTTAGTCCCTTTTCATGGGGAAAATTTTCCCTTAAAAACATTATCCTAGTGTTTATGAAAATCAGTTTAAAAGCCGAACAAAGGAATTCCAGTAATAACAACAGGTCCCTGCCCCACCTGTCTGTAGTCTCCTTCTGAAGAGACAGGCTTTCAGCTGCTTTAGCTGTTTCTAATGATATTGTGTGTTCTAAATGAGTAGCTAGCATGAGCTAAAATTCCTTGCATTATCTGTTCATCTAGAACAGATGAATCTGTTGCATCTGTTGACTTATTATTAGGCTGGATGAAGATTTAACTTTCTTCCACAGTATCTCATAGGCCTCCCTTGACAATTTCTCCCCTCTTTCCACATGGCTAGAGTGTGAGAAGGTAAATACTGTGAACAGCAGGTGCTCTGGATGCAGAATCCCAGCTGTGTGACCATGGTAAAATGCTTAAGTTCTTGAAACAAATAGGATGTTGACAGTAAGGACACACGTAGGTCACTGAGGTGATTGAATGAGTCAAACCAGAGGAAGCCATCACATAGCTCACTGGAAGTGCTCCATAATGTTGACTGCTAATTAAAAATTTGTATTTGCTTAATAGAAATTCTGGATTTAGATAACTACAAATGCATAAACATTGGTTTCTACTAGAAAGTGCTCATTTGTTCTACTCATACAATTTTTGTTTGCCTGCAGTTAATAATTGCATGTTTTTAATTTTGTCATTTAAAAAAATTAATCTATTACTAAATCTCACATCCCTCTACAGCCTTTCAATAATAATTTTAAAAAAGCAAGCTGGTGTGGTGAAGCATGCCTTTAATTTTACCACTCAGTAGGCTGAGGCAGGAGGATTGCCAGAAGTTCAAGGCGAGCCAAAGACTACAGAGTGAGTTCCAGGTCAGCCTGGGCTAGAGTGAAGTATACCAAAAACACAAAAACAAAACAACAAACAAACAAAAACCCCCAGCTAACCTGTCATTTTACTATTTTTGCCAGCTGCACAGAAATCTTCCAACTACCTTCTCCACCTTCCTCAGAATCCCTTTGCTTTGCCCTGGATTCCAGTTTCTAAATCCTATATTTCTTTCTTGATTTATCCCCTCATTTTTGGTGGCATATATCCTGAAGCATCTTCCAAGGAAAGGTTCATGGAAGGTAAAAGTTATAAGACTTTGTTTGTGAGACTCAAAAGGTCTGTTTCTCCCCAGTAGCAGTGACGGTTTGCTATGTAGATATCATATTAGATAAACTACTTGTTTAAAGAGCAGTGTATCGTGCTGGCTCCTCCTTTGCCTTTGTGTGCTTGGTCTTGAATCTTGGATCTAGACAGTAGAGACAATAAGAATTAACTGAAGAAATGCATCCAAAATATTCAGCACATCTTCTGCACATAGTACTGTTCAGGGAAAGATAACTATTATAATTTACTTCAACCATAGCATTTTTAATCTATTAAACATGACACTTAAGCCATCTAAATATAGGAGGAATGTGTGGGCCAGCAGTTACCCTATGAGATGAAACTCACTTTGCAGACACACAGAAGATAGTGAGTTCTTCGAGCTGGGTTGCTAAAGTAAATGTACACGTGAGCATATTGAGATAATGGAGGGAAAGGTGTGTTACATTTGGAGTTCTAATATAGTACTTCTGATTTTTCCTATGCTATTTAGAATACTAGTTCATATTTCCTGAACCATGGTGAATTCTGTGCTAAAAATACCTCATCTCCATTTGGTGAGTGAAATGTCATCTCCATTAAACAGCAACATACCAAATGCTGCTTGCAGATCCAGCAGGCCCGAGTCAACAGGAAGTTTGGATCATCCTCAGCTTCATAGCACACATCTCAACAGGGTCTCCAGGAGGGTTAGCCAAGTCTTATTATCTTGGAATTATGAAAAAAAAGAGCTATAAAGAAGGTAAGATTGGGTCAAGGCTTCCAAACCTTCATGTTTGTGTTTCCCTGTTACAAAGGAGAATTGCAACATTTTTTCTTTTGTAAATGTAAGGTTTTAAATTTTATTTTATATAAAATATATCAGGCTATACTCTTCTATCCCCTCACCCTGACCTCCACCATCTTGGGATCCTACCCCATGGTGTCATGGTATCCTTTGTGGGGTGTCATAGTAATCCACTGTGGGGTATGAAGGCCACAGTTAGTTCCTGTGGGCATTCCTACTAGCAGGAATGTGGCTCTTATAATCGTTCCGTCCCCTCTTCTGCCATATTCCCTGAGCCATGGCAGGTCTGATTTAGTGCTAAATTCTCTATGGAAAACTCTGAGAACTCTACAGAGAACTCTCTATTAAGAGAAACCTCTGGGTTTCTACTTCGATAAGTTTTGATTGATCAAGAGCAGGAAAGGACTTTAGGATCATCTGGTCCAGTTCCAATATTTAATAGAAGATCCAGGCCCAAGGAATCTTAAACAATATTTTATAAAAGACCCAGGTCCAAGGAAACTTGAACATTCTTCCAGGGTAATATCACACTAGTATGCCTTGAGCTTTGGCCAAGCTTTCCCAAGAGCTTGGAACTTTTACGTGCTGTTGCTATTTCCAGTATGGCCATTTACATCAGCACCTCCCAAATCCCAGTTAGTGGGCTGGTAATAGACTGTCAACTGCAGAAACAACCGAAGGGTATTAAAAAATAAAACTCTCTGGATCTTATTCTTTGAAGGTTCAGGTTTAGTGTATATTAGGTAGGACCCTAGGAATGAATACACACACACACACACACACACACACACACACACACACACACACACACACACACACGGTTAGCTCTAATGTGATTCTGAGGGTATTCAGATTGGGGAGCCAATATTAACTGAAGTTGGTGCTGGTGTTCTGTTCTCTGCTGAGACTGGTTTATGATCCTCTCTAGCAGCAGCTGGATACCTGCAGGCCAGATATGTTAGGAGAAGGCCAGGATCATGAAGGGACCTAGAAGGTTTAAATCGGCAAAAACACCTCAAGGCAAGGAGAGAAGGCAGCAGGCATTGCCCTTGCCAAGGGGAGATTGATCTCAAATGGAAGCACAGCCAGGAACGGATTGTGATCTAGGAATGTTGGCTCTCCTCTCCCAGGGCTGGGCAATCGCTAAAGCAGCATTGGCAGTTTAAAGTCACTTGGGAAAACATCACTTGGAAATAAAGAATATCAGTTTAAATATTTAAAAACAATATTTGAGAGAACACAATCTTAAAATGTATATAGAAAATGTAATAGTGAGTCAGCATGAATAGTAGACAATGATGAGAGATTCTAGTGTGTCGTGCTTTACAAAATAAGAGCTGGAAGAGGCCTTTGAAACCTCTTAGTAAAGGGATTTTAGACACATCTAGAGGTGTGGCCCAACCTGAGCAAGCCTCTCTCTGGGAGAGGATGTCAGAAGAAACCAGACCTCCTACCGATGACATGTGCCCCTTCCTTCCTTCCTTCCTTCCTTCCTTCCTTCCTTCCTTCCTTCCTTCCTTCCTTCCTTCCTTTTTTTAAGTATCCTAGCTTCTCCTGTAAGGCTGGCAAGAACTTCTAACTTCTTGAATTTTTAAAATATTTATTTATTTATTTGAGAGAGTGGCAGAGAGAGAGAGAGAGAGAGAGAGAGAGAGAGAGAGAGAGAGAGAGAGAGAGAGAATGGGTATTATGCCAGGGCTTCTAGCCACTGCAAACTCCAGATGTATACAACAACACCTTGTGCATCTGGCTTTATGTGGGTACTGGGGAATCAAACTCAGGTCCTTTTGCTCTACAGGCAAACACTAACTGCTGAGCCATCTCTCCAGCCCAGCCCCTTCTTTCTTTTTAAGAGCACTTAAATTTTACTTTAGGGAATCTCTCTTACCTCACTTGTTTTTCTATTGTCCAAAATTAGATACATTATATTCGCAAAGATTATGTTGGTATCCCCATTTCCCTCCTTCCTGTCCCCAATCCATTGGGTATCCTCCTTGGTGGGTGTACTGGATCAACCCATGGGGTAGGGGGTTATGGATAGCACAGGAGGCAGCCAGGTATGCCTCCCCCAACTTTGTGTGTTGTTGCTGAGGGGGACATGTTCTCTGGATATTCTCCCCCACCATGGCTCTTACTGTCTTTCCGCCCCCTCTTCTGCTCAGTTCTCTGAGTCATGGTGGGTTGTTGGGCCCCAGCCCAACTGAGTAACTTTAAGCTAAATTTTAGAATATGGAATAAAGCCAGGCATGGTGGCACACGCCTTTAATCCCAACACACCTTTAATCCCAGGAGGCAGAAGTAATACCTGATAAGCCTTGATCCTGTTTGTTGATACTTTGCTCTGCTGTACTCTGCTGATTGACTCCCGCCAAAAGGTTTGAATATTATTGCTTGAGAGAAATAAACTGAACAATGCAGCCTCGGGTTATAAAAGGGTTTTGGGGGCTGGAGTGATTTGAGATTTGCTGGACATATCTCCCGGTTGCGGGTGTCTGTCCCACCCTCGCCTCACCTCTCCCTGATGGAGCCCTTTCTCCTGCTGGCCTGTGAGACTTGGGCTACCCGCAGGGGGCCAGGGGTCTGCGACCTCCCCAACAGTGGGTGAGTTTAAGACTGCTTTATTGTTGATATCTTTATGGCCTCTGTACTTCTGCTTTAGGTTGTGTTGGAATTGTTAGTGTCTGTCTCGCCTGGGTTGACTGATTGGCTGTGGTTAGAGGTCTCTTGCTATCCTGTCACTCTCTCGAAGGTTTCATTTGGGGCTACACGATAAGCCTGGGGTGGTTCATCTCTTGCCAGGATGTCAGCCCTCCGCCTGTAGCTCATTGGTGGAGTTGGAATGACCTCGGCTGTCTCACTGCCTTCTGAAAAATACAAACAGGATCTCTATCGGAGAGTGAGATCAGTATGGGTTAAATGAGACACACATTTCTTTTTTTTTTTTTATTTACTTGAGAGAGAGAGAGAGAGGCGGACACAGAGAGAGAATGGGTGTTCCATGGCCTCCAGCCACTGTAAACAAACTCCAAACACATGTGCCACCTTGTGCATCTGGCTTTACATGGGTACTAGGGAGTTGAACTCTGGTCCTTCTGTTTTGCCTTAATCACTAAGCAATCTCGCCAGCCTGAGACACACATTTCTATTTTGGCGAGATTCTATTGGAATTAGCCTCTCTGTAGTTCTCTAGTAATGGGAGTTTCTCCTTTGGGGCCCAAGATTTTGGTTCCCATAGGATTTTGCCCTGAGTCCCAATTCCAGTTAAGGGCTCTGTTGCAGTCAGCTTTCTAGTTGCTGTGCAGAGAGAACCCAAGCAAAAGCGGCTTGTAGAGGAATGGGTTTATTTGGCTTACGGACTCGAGGGGAGACTCCATTCTGGCAGGGAAAACGATGGCATGAGCAGAGGGCTGGACATCACCTCTGCCATAGCACTGCAAACAGCGGCAGGAAGGTGTGCCAAACACTGGCAAGGGGAAGCTGGCTTATAACCCCATAAG
>PVHP010040910.1:0-15676 GCA_004024765.1 Zapus hudsonius | reverse complement strand
TTGCATTGTGAATGTTCTGTGCCATTATGGGTTTATTTTTGGTATTATGGCTTAGTTGAAAGCTGCGGGGACTTAAGAGTTGAGCTGAACATATTGTGTTTATATCTTGTATGATTATTAGTTTGTGGGGGCCAGGGGCGGACTGTCATGGTTTGATACAGGTGTCCCCCACAAACAAATGAATGTGTTCTGATAGATCGATCCTCAGCTGATGGCAATTCGGGAATTAGAACCTCACTAGAACTGTGTTGTTGGGGGCGGGCTTATGGGGGTTATAAGCCAGCTTCCCCTTGCCAGTATTTGGCACACCTTCCTGCCACTGTTTGCAGTGCTGAGGCAGAGGTGATGTCCAGCCCTCTGCTCATGCCATCATTTTCCCTGCCAGAATAGAGTCTCCCCTCGAGTCCGTAAGCCAAATAAACCCATTCCTCTACAAGCCGCATTTGTTTGGGTTCTTTCTGTGCAGCAACTAGAAAGCTGACTGCAACAATGCTATTTCAAAATAACTCAAATAAGAGCTTGGAGAGTAATTTTACACTAAAACACTTGCCTAGGATGCATGAGGCTCTTGATTTGATTCCCAGGATTACAAAAAGAAAAGGAACAAAAAAAATCAATTATAACTATTTCTCTCACATCAAAGAAAGACATAATTATTCTTTTTGGCTTTTTCCCCATATTTATTGTCAATAATTAGATATATTATATGAGCAAGTCTTATAATGGTACCCCCATTTCCCTCCTCCCTGTCCCCAACCCACTAGGAGCTATCCTTAGTGGGTGTGCTGGACCAGTCCATGGGATAGGGGATTATGGATTGTAGGAGAGGTAGCCAGTATTTCTTTTCTTTGTGTGTTGTTGCTGAGAGGGGCAATGACTCTGAGTATTCTCCACCATGGCTCTTATAATCTTTCCATCCTCTTCTACTCAGATCCCTTAGTCACAGTGGGTGAGTTTTAGATCTGCTTTACTTTTGAGGTCTTAAGAATCTCTGGATTTCTGCTTTAGGTTGTGTTGGGTACCCTCAGTGTCTGTCTCCATTATCCTTTCCCAAATGATCTAATTTGCTGTGGAGGTAGGTCTCTTGCTCACCTCACCACTTCCTTAAAGGATTCATTTGGGCTCTATATCATAAGTTAGGGGTGGCTCATCTCCTGCCTGGGTGATAGGCAGCATCTGAGGTCCTGTTGGTTGGGTTGAGTTATCCATGGTTCTCACTGCCTTCTGAAACATACAGGCATAATCTCCAGTGGAGGGTGAGTATAGGTTAAATGATATAAACTTTGTTAATTTGGTGAGATTCTAATGGGTATAGACTCTCTGTAGATCTCTGGTTAGTGGGGGTTTCCCCTTGAAGCCCAGGTACTTGGTCCTCATGTGGATTTACCATGGATCCCAGTTTCATTTGAGTTTATTTCCTTACATTTGTTTTAAAGGGCACAAAGAGATTTAATATCCTGGGATGGGAGAAAGATAATGAAAATATCAAAATTATGCTTGCTAACATCAATATTTGAATAAAACAATAAGCAAAGGAAATCAGTCTTCAAACACAAATTAAGCTCTATTATTTATTTAGCTGCTAGATGTACCAACTATAATAAATAACTAAGATCCTTGGCCTGAAAATTTTCACTTCTGTATAAGATGTTCATATAGGTTCACAAAGGAAATAAGAATTGAACTTTAAGGTGGCTTGTTTTTAAGGTTAAGATGTTCATATAGGCTCATAAGGGAAATAAGAATTAAAGTTTAAGGTGGCTTGTCTTTAAAGTTATTTTGATTAATGTTAGCCCTAGACATTCACCTTTCCTCTGTTCTCCCACCAAAAGATAAAAGTCTAAAAGAGTACATTTAAGAAAAATTTGACTCAAGATCCAGAAATGCCAAAGTAAGAAAACCTAAAGAATTCCTGTCAACATGGAAATTGGTACTTTATAGTTAATAGATGTGATGGTTTGTATTGATTACCAATTTGAGAAGAGCAAGAATCACCTATGAGAGGTTATCTTTATAAGTTAAATTGAGGAGGAAAAGCTTACTTTAACTGTGGGTGGCACCTTCCCATGAGCCAGGATCCTTGACTAATGCAAAGGAAAGAGATAAAGGAACACCAGCATTTATCACTCGGTTCTTCTTCACTGTATACGGAATGTGACCAGCTGTCTCAAACTCTTGCCAACATGCCTTCCCCATTATGATGGACTATGACATGAAAAATGCTTACACCCTTCAACTGATTTTTGTCAGTAGTTTGTCCCAGCAACAGAATCTAACTAACACAATAGATCAAGGATTCTCAAATAAAGAAATTGAAATTCTTTTTTTTGTAGTAAAAGGGAATTTATTGGAGTAGCTTACGACAGTCCAACAACAGCAGTCTGCAGGCCCACAGGTGAAGAAACCAGTAGCTGTTCAGTCCACATGGCTGGAGGCCTCAGCAGTCCCAATCCAGCTCAGAAGGCCTGATGGCTCCCTGGGGAGCAGCTGCTCTTCAGTCCACGATGTGAGGCTGAGGAAACTGGGTTTCAATGTCCAGAAAGGATAGGAGAGCAGGATGCAAGTGCAAGTCACGAACCAGAACCAGCAGCCGGGGGAGAAAGGAAGAAGAGCTTTTCTTCCCCTCAAGCTTCCTTATATTTAGTCCCCTTGAAAGGCCCACCCACTGGGAAAAGGGCTCAATCTGGAGAAGGAACCTCCTCCCTTCTCCAAAATCCCAAAAGGATTTTGTCAATCCTTTCTGCAGGCAAGATCAGAGACCCACCCAAGATTACTATGGATTATTAAATATGTCAAGTTGACAAATAAACTTAACCATCACACCATGTAAAACCAGATGCACAATGTGACAAATACACCTAGAGTTCATTTGCAGCAGCTGGAGGCCCTGACATGCCCATTCTGTCTCTCTTCTCTCTTTCTATCTCTCTTTGCCTGCAAATCAGTAAGTAAAAATATTTTTAAAAGAAATAAAAATGAACAAGATGATTTATGTCTCCCATTGCTGCACTTTTTCTCAGGGCCACCACTGGTGACCGTCCCCTCACTTCTCCTTGATATATTTCAATTTCTCTTCAGCCTCATACACCAATGGTTGTTCTTTATAGTATACTTAGAGGCATGCCAGCCTCTAAGTATACTACACTGATCTCACTCTCCGATGGAGATTGTGTTTGTATTTTTCAGGATGCAGCTAGAGAGATGGGGCCCATCTAACCCTACCAACCGATCGTACACTGATAGCTGAGATTCTAGTAATAGAGGAGCCACCACAATACCGTGGAGGATCCATATGGAACCCCACAGAGAATGTTGGGATGAACAAGGGACCCACAGCCACAGCCATTAAATCAACACAGGGTAAACCAGTGAGACAGAAACCAATGATTCTCAACACAAAAACCCCTAAGCTCACAACATTAAAGCAGCCTTAATACTCACCCACCACGACTCAGGGAACTGAGTGGAAGAGGGGGCAGAAAGATTGTGAGAGCCGTGGTGGGGGAGAATTTTAGAAGCATGCAACCCTCAGTTACAACACACTTGGGTCAGGAGAACCCAGCTGAATACTAGGCTATCCATGGTCCCCTACCACAAAGACTGATCCAGACAGCCCACGAAGGAGGATATCCAGCTGACTGGGGAGGGGGAGGGGGGGCAATGAGGAATTGGGGATAACAGCTCATTGTTGGCCCACCAAACAATGTAACTCATTATGGACAATAAAAAAAACTATTAAAAAAATCTCAACAACAAAGCTGACTTAAAACTCACCCACCATGACTCAGGGAACTAAGCAAAAGAGGGGGCCAAAAGACTGTAAGAGCCATGGTGGGGGAGAATATCTAGAGACACGCCCCCCCCATCAGCAACAATGCACAAATGGGGGATCCTGGCTACCTCCTGAGCTATTCATGACCTACTCCATGGACTGACCCAGTATGCTCACCGAGGAGGGACCCCAGTGGGTTGGGAACAGGAAGAGGAGGGAAATAGGGATACCATCATAAGATTTGCTCACACAATGTATCTAATTAAGGGTAATAAATTTGGTGTCATGGCTGGCCTCTTCTTAAGTCAACCCCCAGCCCAGACCAATCAATCAGCCTTCACTCTGGCTCACCTGAGTGAGCCAAAATGTCCAGCACAGTAAGATTATATTTAGATCCTTACCAAGTGGGCAAGCCTCTCTTGGCTGGCTGCTCATCTCTCCTAAACTTTCAGGTTCCTGTCCAGTTAAGACCTCTACTCCCCCTTAGGCTCTCTATCCCCTCCTGCCTCCCACAGGACAGGAACTCTCTGCACTTTCTTCTCTTGCCTCTCTAAATCCCTTTTTATGTTCCAGGCCCATGGGGGGGGATCCACTTTCCCACATGGGTGGATCCATTTTCCCTTCCTCATTTTGTGGAACCCCTCTCTCCCTTGTATATTCCTGAATTTAAAAATGCAGTGCTTAATAAATTATCCTTTTCAGTTTTATTTTATCTCAATTCTTTGGTAAAATGAAATCAGGTTTTGGAGATCAAGGACTTTCCTGAACTCTCAGAGCCCCATTACAATTCAACATCAAACTGAGTTTGAATTTTGACTGTGGTACAGGAAAGCAATATAATATTAATCAATTTTATTCTCTAATATTGTATAATTTATCAGCTACTTCACTGTTGTAGATATAAACTAAATGTAATAATAAGCATCCGTATATAATGCTTGGCAAATACAAGTCATGTAACAATAATGGCTGTTATTATTGAACAAATTAAGCTAAATATGTGTGCAATGTGACCGGCTGTAACCTTGAACTGAAAACCAAATAAACCCTTCCTTCCTAAAGTTGTTTCTTGTCACAGCAATGAGAAAGGTAACTAATTCAGAGGGGCTGGCAAATAATGTGCATAAAATGCTTGGATTTGTGCAAGGGGCAGAGAAGTCAGTGTACTAAAGTTAGCTGTTCAATACTATGGTGGTTTGAGTCAGGTGTCCTCATTAACTTAATATGTTCTGAATTCCTGATTCCCAGCTGATGGCAGTTTTGGAATTGGAACCTTGTTAAAGGTGTGTTGTTGGGAGCAGGCTTATGGGAGTTATAGCTGGCTTCCCCTTGCCCGTTTCTGGCACACCCTTCTGCCACTGTTTGCAGTCCTGTGGTGAGGAGATGTCCACCCACTGCTCATATAGTTATTTTCCCTGCCATCATGGAGTTTCCCCTCAAGTCTGTAAGCCAAAATAAGCCAATTCCTTCCACAAGCAGCTTTTAAATGGGTTCTTTCTGCCAACAACAAGAAAGCTGACTGCAAGTCTTAGTACCAGAGAGTAGGGTCAGTCATTGTTGCTAGAACCCTGACTATGGCTTTCACCTTTTGCCACTGGTTTGCAGGAGAAAAGTGTATGGATTTGAAACCTCAGCCTAAGAGATATCTTATAGTGCTTCAACAGCTTTAAAAGACCTGAATGAAGAGAGAACTATGGACTGTGAGATTTAGCTTATGACAGCAAGAAAGAACTTTGTCAGGACTGTGCCGGAAGCAGTTTGTGTGAGAGGCTTATTGCATTCTGCCTGCCTGTGTCCTGAGAACTTGTGCAGGGTTGCATTGCATAAAAACAAACTGGTGTGAGCAGATGGAGATGTCACAGAAAGAAAGGAAATCTTTAGGCTGAAACTGCTGTCTGTTCAGCTGCAATTGCTTGAGAGATTACAGCCATTGAGATTGGGCCAGGTGATCTGCATTGGGACAGCCGGAAGAATGCAGACTCTTTTGAAGTAAGGTTCCTGAATGCTGAAAGAGGTTTCCTGCTCTTCAAAGTTGGCTTTATCCCTTCCATGTTAACAAGTTGGTAGCCCACCTGGTACTATGGAGTATAACAAATGCAGGAAAGAGGGTCATTAGATTTGCATCAGGATTGTGTTTTTTGGAAATGGCTATGTGTGGATCTGCAGATTACTTGGGGGGGGGGTCACGCATCAACCTCCTGTTTATCCACAGAGCTGGGTGGACAGAGTCTTGGGACAGTAGTGAGTTTGGGAGAGGAAGAACTCTTGGGAGACAGTTTCAGTGAACAGCTCCTTTATTAGGTTGGGGAAGGTGTTTTTATGCAGGAGGGAGAAGGAGAGACAGGAAGACAAACGGTGAAGGGGATTGGTGGGAGCAGGGGGCCTGTGGATGTTTTCATTAATACATAGGGACTTCTTGCTGATATGGGTCAAGAGAGGATTGGTAGAGCCAGTAACCTGCCAATGTCTAGTTTGCATAGATAAATTAGACTTTCTCAGCCCTGGGTAACAGGCGGTGGCTACAGAGGAGCTGTGACCTTTAAACTTTTTCATTGCCCTGGCTTGTAGCTTGTAGCTTATAGCCTTATAGATGAGTTATATGAACTCCAGTAAACTCAGGCCTTGAAATGTCTGGACTTATCAGGGCTTTCTGGGGCCCATTAGGCAGCTGGAGGTTGGAGAAGGAAGGAGTCACCTGAACTCCTGCAGGTCTCAGGATGAGATTATCAGGGTTCCAGGCCAGTTTCAACTTCCCTTTAACCCTGTGTCCTCCATGCCTCTCAGCAGGGTCCCACAGCTATGGGCAGTGTGAAGCTGGCCTATTGGATTACCTGCATAGAGGCCAAACAGTGCCATGAGGATGAACTGTGGGTTGCAGTGAAGACCCAATGGAGATGCCAGGACTATGGGATGGCTGCCAAGGAGAATTGCCAGCACTGCATGAAGTCATCAGGACTGTGGGTAGCAAAGCTGGAGGGCCAGAATTGGAACTCCAGAGATTCTTCACTGGTTAGAATTATCAGACGTGGAGTTATAATATTTAAGTTTGCCCTGTTTGTTTTAAATCTTGTATTGGTTCAATCTGTCTTTGCTATGATCAATGTTGTCTTTTCCAGTATGAATTTGTTCTGTGCCATTATGGGTTTGTTTTCTTTTGTTTTGTTTTTGGTGTTACAGATCAGTTGAAAGTCCTTGGAATTCATTGGGATATCATTGGGAGTGATAAAAACAGTAGAGACTTTTTAAGTTACAAGGGTGCCAGGGGCAGATTGTGGTGGTTTGATCCAGGTGTCCCCCATAAGCTAATATATTCTGAACGCTTGATCCCCAGCTGATGGCAGTTTTGGAATTGGAACTTTGTTGGAGCTGTGTTGTTGGGGGCAGGCTTATGAAGGTTATAGCCAAATTCCCCTTGCCAGTTTTTGGCACATCTGTTTGCAGTTCTGTGTCAGAAGTGATGTCCACCCTCTGCTCATGCAATCATTTTCCCTGCTATCATGCAATTTCTCCCACCAGTCTGTAAGCCAAAATAAACCCATTCTTTCCACAAGCAGCTTTTGGTCAGGTTCTTCCTGCCAGCAACAAGAAAGCTAACTGCAACAAAAAGGAACTGCAAAACAAAAAAAAAAAACACCAGGATATAAGGCCAAAGGTTGGCAAAGTGGGTCAAATGGCTTGAGGGTAGTTTGGCTTTTAATGTAAAAGCAATGGTATCTGTTATGAAGGAGTCAAATTAGCTCCAAATGTCCAGGATAAGGGACCAGACTTGTCTGGAAATACCAAACAAGTTACACAGACAAATGATGGGCATGGCCATTCCATTCAGTGTAAAATTCATTTGAGAAGTTTTCTTAAACTCACTGGTTCATGATAAATATTCAGCATTTGTTATTTCCTACTTTTTTATCTCCTCAAGCCATATTTTAATTAATTTTTCCCTTCTTGTTGAAACTAGAAAAATAATTTGTTCACCTTTTATATGGAAATAAGGGGAATTTCCTAGTTCAATTTTCACAAAGCACTTTAAAATGGATACAATTTCTAGTCTGTAAACTAGGCAGAGAACAATGGAAAATAATTGAGTTAAATGCTAGAGTCTCACTCTGTTTTCACCAGAAATATTCATCTCTGGCTAGGAGATTGGGAAAGAAGATCCCTGAGAATCAGTTCAGAATAAAAATGCATATCATTTGAACTTATGGATCTCTGTATGTCTTAACATATAGAAAAAATAAAATGAAAATAATAAAAATCTTTCATTAGATGAATTTTTTATTGTAGACAATTTTCATAAAAATGCACAGTAAATTTTACTATTGAATGTTATCAGTTTCTGAAATTAAAAAGTTAATGCTATAAAGGGCAAGACAGACCCTATTAAATCACTTGACTGCAATAAATTTAGACATGTGAGCAGATGAAAAATACCAAAATTAAATAAATTCCCAGTATATATAATTAAAACAATAAGTTCCTAAGAAATAATCTCAGAGAATGAAACTCACTCAGCCTCTCTAGATAATGATTTCTCCTACATCCAGAAGATTAAAAACACTCATCTTGTTCTGTTTACAGAGATGCCAGAGGAAAATAACTACAGAAAATGTTACTTGTGTGCAATATTGTGTTAGAGTCTATGGAACTTATATAAATCTACATCTCACCACACTTGGTGCTTGTTCAACTTGATAACCAAGAATGTCAATTTTTTAAAATTATCTACCACCAATATTTTAAGTGCCAGTGTCATTATATATCGCATTATATAGATAACATTTCCTCTATTCTCCATCAGTTTGAGTGTTCGAGTTTCAGATAAGAACACTAATCCTCCAGTAATGGCTGGGCGTATGTATGGGTCAGAGGCAGCAGGTGAGTGGAAGCTCACTGCAGGTGCTCTCTCTTCTGGCACCCTTTAGTGCCCTCCTGGTCAACTACTGCCTATTTTATCCACCTTAGCCTGGGACACACTCTTGAGTATTTACATATTCTTCTGCTTAGTTCTTCAGGATTTCTGGGGTTTCCTTCCATCTAAGATTTCCTTCTGTAGAGTTGACGCTCACGTTGTTCCCTGAAGTGTCCTTCAGCTGTAGTCTGTGGTAGTCCAAACTGTTCTTCCGGGCCTGAGAAAGTTGCTCAGTGGTTAAAGGCACCTAATTGCAAAGCCTGCCATCCCAGGTTCAATTCCAAAGAAAGCCAGATGCAAAAAGTAGAGTAAGTATCTGTTACTGGTTTGTAGTGGCAAGAGGCCCTGGCACACTCATACACATGCACACAAATAAATAAGTAATAAATAAATACTTGTTCTTCCGTGTCAAACCTTCCCAAACCACAGGCTGGCCACAAAATTATTTGGGAGCTGCCCTACCTAGATCAACCTAGATACATACTTTTTCAGCTCCTGTTTTTTCTATTCCAGGTCTTGCTGGACTAATCTATCAAAATCTTATTCGTGTAATAGGATAATTATTATTTTAATTTTCTGGGTTACTGGAGATTGAACCCAGTATATTACATGAACTGAGGGTTCAATCAACAACTGAACTATATTCCCAGCTCCAGAAAGATCATTATTTTTGCTCTCTTATAACCAAGAATACAATTTCTTTGGAAAGTCATATCTGTACAATCCTAAACCCTACAGCAATGCATGATACTCAAGTTGTCCTCTCTTGGGCCCAAATCACAAATACTAAAGCCCATACTCTGACATGGAAGACACAACATGTAAAACATTCTAAGAACAGAGACTGTTCTTCATAGAACAAATATGGATACTGTGAAATAACTTATTTTTGTTGTATGACTCCTTGTGCTTAACTGCCAGTGTAGCACAGAGCCGCTTATCAAATGCACTTACCTTGTAGTTAGAAAACTCGAAATTCAATAAGAAGAGAAAACAGCAAGCTATCTGTGATAGTTTTATTGGATGTTCCCCAATAGATTCAGGAGTTTTGTTAAAGTTTGTAACTTGAAGAACCCTAAGGTCCATCCCTAAGGTATTCCTGGGGGCGTATCTGGAGTTCCAACCCAAGGTATGTGTGGTAGTTTGAATAGATGTCGCCCAATAGAATCAGAGGTTTATTAAAGATTGTGAATTGTCTCCAGCCTTCTAGCTGGAGGCGGTGTCACTTTGGCCTGGCCTCCTGGAGTCTGGTCCTGAGGTATTTATAAATTGGATGAAAAATTCTAGGGATTCATATGCAAAGAGCAGCCAGAGCTCAAGTCTGGCAGTCCTACTGTTTTGTGGTTTACAGTGTGTTACAGAGTTGCTTGCTTGCTTGCTTTTGAAGGTGTTGGACCTCTGTCTCTCTGCTGGGATCTGTGAAAGAGGGCCAGCCCTTTCCTTCATTTTTGGAACATCCCATCTGTTATTTCAATAAATACTTTCCTCCCCAACTTGTGCCTGGTTTGGAGATTCATCCCAGGGCCATATGGCTGACTACAACAGTATGAAAAGAACAGTCTGAGAGCTGTTGAGTTCCTGACTGTTTGCTGGTGAGTGTGGAGCTGGGTTTCTCTCTCTGCTTGAACATGTGAAAGGGGGCCAGTCTCTTTCACTATTATGAAACTCCCCCTGGATCTGTAAGCTTCAAATGAATTACTTCTTCCTCCCATAAACTATGCCTGGTTTGGAGCTTCATCCCAGCAGCGTGAGCTGTTTACAACAGTATCCTTAAAGTTCAGTTCCTCAATAGAGGTAAGATTATTGACTTATCTGAAAAAAAAGACACGAATCAAAGCAACCTGAAATCCACAATGACATTAAGTATAAGCATTAGTGCTGTGATGCAGGTTTATTTTAATAATGACTATGGATTTAGGATGAAATCACTTTGAAAGTCATGATGGCAATATGTACTTATAAGATATAAAAGGCTAGAATACATAACTCTGATGTTGACACTCAGATCCATTTATATGGCACTCATTAATTATCTCATCACTTAAATGTGGAGAGAAATTAGTGTGTGCTCTACCTCAAGCAGTTTTCCATTCAGTCAGGCATGATGTTTTGCTGATTGTGAGATACATTCAAAGGATAAGTCATCTCCACTCATCCCAACTGAACTTGTGGCTCTTAAGGAACCAGTTCTAGTAATATGTAAGTAATGAAAGCTGGGATCATAGCTCCAATGGTAGGACATTTGCCTTGATTGTGCAAGGCCTTAGCTTCAATCCATAGTAACACCAAAAAAAATATAAAAGACAAGAAAATAAAACAGCAAGAGCCCAGTGCCTCTTGTTTATTCGTAACAGCCTAAGCTGACTTAAGGCACTTTTGTCTTAAAAATTAGCTATTGTATTTTTGTTTCATATAATATGTTCACATTTTATTTTATTCTAAACACTTGGGCCTAGCTAAACTTACAAGGATGTTTGTCTAATATTCTCTTTCTCATGAAAGATCTATCACTGTTTTTTTTTTTCTGTAACTTCAAATTAAGTCTTTAAAAATGTACTGAATAGGAGCTGGGGACATGGCTCAGTGGGTAAGAGCACTTGGCACAGAGGGCCTGAGTTGTCTGGATGTGATGCCCTAGGACCCACATAAACAGTGATGTATGTATGGCCAAGCACACGTGTAATCCCAGTCCTGAGGGGAGCAGAGACCAGAGAATTGCTGGATCTTGCATAAGCTGCAGCTCTGCTTTCAGAGACTAAATGTCTCCAGGAAACGTGTGGAAGAGCTATAGAGGAAGCACACCTGATGTTCTACAATGGCCTCTGTGCACCTGCAAGGGCACGTGCACATACATGTGTATGCACCACCACCACAAAAAAATGTATTGAAAATGAACAAATGGCAAATATTTTCAAAAGGAAAAATATGTCACAAATGAAGCCAATAGCTGCATATAGTATATAAGTCCTAAATTAAAAAACAAATTTTGGGATCCTGACTACCAAAGATTTTTTTTTCCAAATAATTCATTGGATTACGATTTAATCAATTAAATTTGTGTTATCAAGTCAATTAAAGGTTATGATGATTTAGAAGGATAAAGCTTTATGCACTAATCAGAAACAACATAAAATATACTATATTGTTAAATGAAGTAAGAATACAATGAAAAAAATTGCCTGCATTATAAAATTATCAAAATGAAAAAAAATTAAATTAAATCAAAATGGCCATTGTTGAGCTGGAGAAATTGCTCAGCGGTTAAGGTACCTGCCTACAAAGCCTAACTTCCTGAGCTCAGTTCCCCAGTAACCACATAAAGCCTGATGCATATGGAGTTTGTTTGCAGCAGCTGGAGGCCCTTGCACACAATTCTGTCTGTCTCTTCTCATTCTCTCTTTCTTTCTCTTTCTCTCTCTCTCTTTCTAAAAGGTGATTATTGCTATGACAATGGTGCTCAGGATGAACTCCTGAGTTTTTTTTGTAACTTGCTTTTGTAATGATGTTCATTTTTACTTTTTAAATATGGATATTTAAAAACTCTTGTGATCTTCCCTTGCTGTATAGTTAGAATTCTTTAAAAGTTTCTAAAATTGGCTGCCTTCCTGTGTATTTCTCAAAGCAAGATACTGACTCCTATTTTGGTTGACTAACAACTGACATTTACTGAGCACTCGGTGTTTTTATCACACGGTGATTAACTCCATTCCTGCCTCTTTTCACTGACAGCTTCTTCCTGGTCCTTGTATTTATTCTAAGAATAGCTATTTCAAACATTATGTCCTTAAACTCAGAATGGAGATAAATTGTGTGGGCTTGTGCTTGTGTGTGTGTGTTGAATAGCAGGATATGTGTTAAGAAATACCTGTCCACGGAACTGGAGTAATGCATGTAGCTCTTTTTCTAAAGGCTTCCATCAATTTTGATATCAAGATTAATAAAAATACAAGACATCTCTGGTGATGATAAAATGCTATAAATGCTGCATGTTGACATTATCAAATACAGAGCTATTTCACGCATTTTCTTTTCACACAGTAGCCCTAGAGATAAAGCAGGCATAATTAGTTTTTTAAGTATGTTAGTTAAATATATCCGTACATCTGTGTAATAGCTCCTGTTCTCTCTACCTTTTGCCACTATTTTCTTCTTGTTGTAGACAGTATATGAATATAGGCATCCTATTTGTTCTTGAACATCAGATCACTTATAGTATTATGCATTTCCATAAAATTCTGTGCTGTGTAAACTTTGAAATTTTATGAAGCACCCGGTTCACACTCACAAGAAGCCTTGTTATCATGAATACCACTGTAGCAGCTTCCCTTCAGGATAAACCTGAATGATTCGAATAAACATGAATGATTTTACAAATCACTTGATTTACACTCACAAGAAATCTTGTTATAATTAATATCACTCTGGTGGTTTCCCTTTAGGATGGCTTAGATTGAGATGTTAAAGTTATAGGCTGAGAAGTCAGGTGCTAATCATTTTGGCTACAGGTATTTTTAAATGACCTAAATGACTCTCAGACATTTGGTCTATGCCTGTAAAGGAGATTTCAAGTGAAAATGAGATGAATTTCAGATCACCCTGTTATCCACTGATTTAATTAATGATCACAGTTTTCTGAGAGAGAAATAATTGGCACTCATAATTGCCAAAATGGAAAACCGAAACACAAGAGAACCTACTTTGGAGAAAGTAAGTAATGGCATTGTGAAATATTGCTTTGTAGTGGTCAGCTTTCTGAGGGAAAGAGTCATGGTGACCTATGAAATCCGTAAGACCTAACATGTAGCCAAGCACACCCTAGATTCCCAGCAAATGCAGCCTGCCATCAAACCTTCCCTTCACTGCTTTCATGCCTGATCAATTCTATAACACCCTCCTTATGTTTCTCAGCCTTTTTCTCTGTGTTGCCATTAGAGACTATCAAATGTTTTCCAGTTATTGGACCACATAATAGAGTTAAACATATTTGTCCCCATTGTAATACCAAGATCCTGTGAGTATTACCTTCCTGGAAAAAACATCCATTACAGATATAATTAAGCATCTTCAGATGAAAAACATGTTAGTAGGCCCTAATTCTTTTTTTCTTTCTTTTTTATTATCCATAATTAGATACACTTGATGAGCGAATAATATGTTGGTATTTCCAATTCCCCGATTTCCCTCTTCCCTGTCCCTAATCTTCTGGGTATCCTCCTCCATGGGCAGTCTGGATCAGTCCATGGCGTAGGGAGTTATGGATAGCCTAGGAGTCAACCCAGTTCCACCCCCTTTTGTATATTGTTACTGAAGGGACAGTAGGCCCTAATATCGGGGAGGATCCATAGGTTCTGGAAATTGAACCCTGGATCTGCTGACTTTATAAGAAAGTGCCTTTCACTACTGAGCCATCTCCTCCACCCCTAAAATAGGTTTTATTTTATTTTAACTTATTTATTGTTAATAATTAGATACATTGTATGA
This sequence comes from Zapus hudsonius, assembly GCA_004024765.1. Taxonomy (NCBI): domain Eukaryota; kingdom Metazoa; phylum Chordata; class Mammalia; order Rodentia; family Dipodidae; genus Zapus; species Zapus hudsonius. The sequence continues at coordinate 1,517 of PVHP010040910.1, read as the reverse complement.
ACAAGTCTTATGATGGTACCCCCATTTCCCTCCTCCCTGTCCCCAACCCGCTGAGGACCCTCCTCAGTGGGATTGCTGGACAAGTCCATGGGATGGGAGTTATGAATTGTACAAGCAGTAGCCAGGTTTTTTCCTTTGTGTGTTATTATTAAGGGGGTCAAATGTCTTCTCCCCCACAATCTTCCCACCCCCTCTTCCACATAGTTCCCTGAGTCATGGTAGGTGAATTTTAAGTCTGCTTTACTACTGAGATCTTAAGAGACTCTGGATTTCTGCTTAAGGCTATGTTGGATATCCTCAGTGTCTGTCTCCTTTGCCCTTTCATAGGTTATCTGACTTGCTGGGGAGGACTTGCTCATCTGACCACTTCCTCAAAAGTTTCATTTGGGATGTAGATGATGAGTTAGGAGTGGTTCATCTCCTTCCTGGGTGTCAGCCATCATCTCAGGTTCTGTTGGTGGAATTGTGTTGTCCACGGTTCTCACTGCCTTCTGAAAAATACAAACGGAATCTCCACCAGAGAGTGAGATCAGTATAGGCTAAATGAAATAAATATTATTAATATGGCAAGATTCTAATGGGTGTAGCCTGTCTGTAGACCCCTGATTAGTGGGGATTTCCCTTTGGAATCTGGATTTTTGGACTCCATAAGTAATTTGCCATGGATCACAGCTCCAGCTAAGGGTTCCTTGCCCCTGAGTGCATCTCTTGGCCAATTAACAAGATGCTGATTACCCACCTAGGTTTAGGGCCACTATTGCATGGATGATCCCTTCTTGGCTTGCTGGTCTCTGACATATAGCAGTATCCTCAGCATTCTTATAACAACAGTTGGTGTTGTATATCAATGTCCTCTGCTTTCTCTAGAAGCCTAACCCCAAGACAAGTTGCTCTGGCCTGTAACTGCCTGTCCCAGTAATCGGTTACTTCCTACACTGAGATGTTGATCAAAGAGGCCCACGAGGTCCTCAAAACAAGAAAGGTTTACGTGAAAGCTCTTGATTACCTGCCCCAGGCAAAAGGTAAGACCTTACTGCTGAAGATACCATAGACTGTCATCGCACAATACTGAGACCCTACTTGATCCAGAATGGTAACCAGCCCCCAGATGGTAGCCTATGTAGTGCTGGAAGGCTTTACATGAGCTACCAGGGGTTTTTTAAAGGTAATTATGCCAATTTGGTTTCTCATACACAATGCACAAGAGCTTAAACTGCCTTCTACACTCTTTTTTCATTTAAACCTTTAAGTTGCAATTTACATTTCCCTGATGACTAATAATATTAAGCATCTTTTCATTTTCTTCTTCATTTAGTTATCTTTTTTTTAATATTTATTGTCCATAATGAGTTACATTATTTAGTGGGCAAACCATGCGTTGTTATCCCGACTTCCCCAATTCCCCCCCTCCCCATCCCTGATCAGTTGTATATCCTCCTTCGTGGGCTGTCTGTATTAGTCCTTGTGGCAAGGGATCCTGTATATCTTAGTACTCATCCCGGTCTTCCTGGCCCAAG
>PVHP010040909.1:0-15666 GCA_004024765.1 Zapus hudsonius | reverse complement strand
TGTTGATTTAATGGCTGTGGCTGTGGGCCCCTTGTTCATCCCGTCATTCTCTGCGGGGTTCCATTTGGATCCTCCACGATATGACTGTGGTGGGTCCTCTCTTGCCAGAATCTCAGCTATCGGCCTATGGTTGGTTGGTAGGGTTAGATGGGCCCCAGCTCTCTCGCTGCATCCTGAAAAATACAAACACAATCTCCATTGAATAGTAAGATCAGTCTAGGTTAACAAATATACACAATTCTGGATTACCTAGACTATTTTTAGTAGCCTCCCTGTCACTCGCTCCCATAGTACATCTTGTTTTGGGAGCCCAAAAGTAAGGGATCCGGTGCCTATCGCCCTGAATCCCTAGTTCCAGACAAGGGGTCCCCCTCACTAAGTGGAAAATTGGTCAAATTTTCGTTTCTTTTTCATATTCCCAGGTTTTGGCACCACCTATCACTGCCCAAAGCCCTCGGAGGCAATGACCACAGAAGCGTACTCCTTATGGGTGCAAGAATATTCTCGTTTTATTGTGGAAATGATACAGAATATATAGAGCTCCTTAACCAATCAGGGAGCTGTTCACATGGCAGGTACATGGTCAGACTTGGTAAGAACTTAAAACATGCAGAGAGCACCGGTGAGCGTGATGTACAATGGCCAATCAAGATTACTTCCTGAAACTTGTTTACAAGCAAAGCCTATTTTGGCAAACCGCCAGGCCCCATCTTTTTTTAAATTTTTTTTCATTTTTTTAAATTTATAATTATTATTTTTTTCTTTTTTTAAAAAAATATTTTATTTATTTATTTTTCAAGCAGAGAGATAGAGAGATAGAGAGAGAGAGAGAGAGAGAGAGAGAGAGAGAGAACACCAGGGCCACCACCTTGTGGGTCTGGCTTATGTGGGTCCTGGGGAATTGAACCCAGGGCCTTAGGCACCAAAGTCAAGTGCCTTATCCACTGAGCCATCTCTCCAACCCATATTTTTTTCTTTATTGTCCATAATGAGTTACATTGTTTAGTGGGCCAACCATGAGTTGTTATCCCCAATTCCCCATTGTCCCCCTTCCCCATCCCCAGTCAGCTGGATATCCTCCTCTGTGGGCCATGTGTATCAGTCTTTGTGGTAGGGGACCATGGATAGTCCAGTCTTCAGCCGGGTTCTCATGACGCGAGTGTGTTGTTACTGAGGATTGCCAAGTCTCTGCTATTCTCCCCCACCAGGGCTCTTACAATCTTTCCACCCCCTCTTCCGCTCAGTTCCCTGAGTCATGGTGGGTGAGTATTGAGGCTGCTTTAGTGTTGTGAGCTTAGGGGTTTTTGTGTCAAGATTCGTTGGTTTCTATCTCACTGGCTTATCCTTTGTTGATTGAATGGCTATGGCTGTGGGTCCCTTGTTCATCCAATCATTCTCTGTGGGGTTCCATATGGATCCTCCCCCGTATGACTGTGGTGGCTCATCTCATGCCAGGATCTCAGCTTTCTGCCTGCAGTTGGTTGGTAGGGCTATATAAGCCACAGCTCCCTCACTGTATCCTCAAAAATACAAGCACAATCTCCATCGGAGAATGAGGTCAGTATCAGTTAACACGTATACAACAATCTGGATTACCTAGCTTCTATTTTCAAAGGCCTCCCCAGCAGTCACTCGCATAGTGCATCTTTTCTTGGGAGCCCAAGAGTATGGGATCCGGTGCATATCGCCCTGAATCCCCGGTTCCAATCAAGGGTTCCCCCTCACTGAGTGGAATATTTGGCCAAATTTAATAGCTGTTGATTGTCTCCCCCAGGCCCAGGCTCCTCTATTGTGAAAGTGTCCTTTCTTGGTTTGCTTTTCTCTCCCAGTAAGAGGTGTGGTCAGCCTACTCATGGCCACAGACTGTGTTTCATGTCAGTAGTCTGTTTACACAGCTGTCGTTGTTCAGCTTCCCCTGGCAGCTTGTGTAGTGTCTTCCAGCACTGCACTAACTACCATCTGGGGGCTGGTTACCATTTGAGACCTCGAAGAGTCTCTTGATGCTGAACGATGGTGTTCTGTGGTTTCTTGAGCAACAGGGTTTGCCTCAGGCCTGGGGAGGGCGTTCAAGAGCCTTGACAGAATTCTGTCTTGGTTTTTGTAACCTCATGGGTCACTTTGGTCAACAGCTCAGTGAGGGAAGGAACCAGTGGCCAGGACCTGGGGCTCTCAGACTGCTCAATTGTTCACAGACTTAGACATTCTCCCCTACTACTCATGGCCCCTCTTACCAGTTGACACACACTGCTTACTCTTTAGGTTACAGTATGCTCATGAGAATTTTATGTTTTTGAACCTAATTTGGTTTGGCCTTATGTTTGTGCCATTCCCCTCCCCCCTTCCCTTACCCCTCATTAATAACCTCTCAGTTCTTTATACTAGTCTGCATAAAGAAAACGGTTATCCTGGTTAAGGACTGCATATAAGGGAGAGTATGCAGCGTTCAATTCTCTGTTCTTTTGAGTGTTCACTTAGTAAGATCTGCTCAAAGTCAGACCATTTTTTCCTAAATTTCGATGTGTCATTTTTCCTTTCAGCTGAGTATAATTCCATCATGTAAATATACCACAGTTTCGCTGTCCATTCCTTCATGGATGGGCATTTGGGTTGATTCCAATTCCTGGCTATTATGAATTGAGCTGCTATAAATATAGTTGTACAAAATTTTCTGCATCGAGATGTGGCATCTTGTGGGTAGATGCCTAGTAGAGGGATAGCTGGGTCCATTGGTAGTTCTACGTCCATTCTGTCTAGGAGTCTCCACACTGCTTTCCATAATGGTTGAACAAGTTTGCAGTCCCACCAGTAGTGAATGAGGGTTCCTTTTTCCCCGCATCCTCGCCAGTAAAGATTGTTGTTGGTTTTCTTTATGATTGCCATTCTGACAGGGTAAGATGGTATCTCATTGTGGTTTTGATTTGCATTTCCCTGATGCTTAAGGATGCTGAGCACTTTCTTAAATGAGTCAATGCCATTTGTGTTTCCTCCTCTTTGAATTCTCTTTTGAGATCAGTACCCCATTTTGTGAGGGGGCATTTTGGGTTTTTGTTAGTAATTTTTTTGAGTTCTCTGTAGGTTTTGGAAATTAGGCCTTTGTCTGAGTTGTAGCTGGTGAAAATCATTTCCCAGTTTGAAGTCTATTGGCTCTGAGTATGGTTTGTTTGTCTGTACAGAAGCTTCTGAGCCTGATCAGGTCCCATTGGTTAAGTGTTTGTTGTATTTCCTGGGCTGTTGGAGATTTGCTCAGGAAATGTTTTCCAACTCCTATTTCTTGTACAGTTCCTCGTATTTTTTCTTCCAGGGTGTTCAGAGTTACCGGATTTACATTAAGGTTTCTAATCCATTTGAAGTTGATTTTTTGTGCACGGTGAAAGTAGTGGGTCTATTTTCATTTTTTTACACATGGTTATCCAATCCTCCAGCACCATTTGTTGAAGATGCTATCTTTGGCCCAGCATACATTGTTGGCCCCCTTGTCAAAGACCAAATAACTGAAGTTACTTCCATTCAAACCTGGGTCTTCAGTTCTGTTCCATTGATCTATCTTTCTGTTTTTATGCCAGTACTATACTGTTTTCGTTACTATGGCTTTGTAGTATGTTTTGAAATCAGGCATGGAGATACTTCCTGAGTAGGATTTTTTACTTAGAATCGATCTGGCTATCCAAGGTCTTTTGCACTTCCAAATAAATTTAGAGATTAATTTTTCTGTGTCTGTGAAGAAAGAGGTTGGGATTTTTATCGGCATGGCATCGAATCTGTAAATCGCTTTTAGCAGAATTGCCATTTTCACTATATTGATTCTCCCTATCCATGAGCATGCAATATCTTTCCATCTTCTCACTTCCTCCTCTATTTCCTTCTTGAGTGTTTCAATATTTTCCTTATATATGTCTTTTACAACCTTGGTCAGTGGTATTCCAAGGTATTTGATTTTCTTTGAGGCTATAGAAAATGGGACAGTCTCTCTGATGTCTTTTTCTGTCTGCTTGTCTTCTGCATACAGAAAGGCTACTGATTTTTGTGTGTTGATTTTGTATCCTGCCACGTTGCTGAAGGCATTAATCACCTTCAAGAGGTTACTGATACTATTCTTGGTGTCTGATATATAAAGGATCATGTCATCTGCAAAGAGGGATAGCTTGATTTCTTTCTTTACGATTTGTATCCCTTTTACGCCCTTCTCTTGTCTAATTGTGTGGGCTAGAACTTCAAGCACTATGTTGAAGAGCAGTGGTGAGAGTGGGCAGCCTTGTCTTATTCCTGAATTGAGTGGGAACTCTTTGAGTCGTTCCCCATTGACAATGATCTGTGCTTTAGGAGTTTTGTAAATTGTCTTTATTAATTTGAGGAATAGGCCTTCTATGCCTATTCTTTTGAGAGCTTTGAACATGAAGAGGTGTTGAATTTTTTCAAAAGCCTTCTCCGTATCTATTGAGGTAACCATGTGATTTTTGTGTTTCAGCTGATTAATGTGATATATCACATTTATAGACTTGTGTATGCTGAACCATCCTTGCATCTCTGGGATAAAGCCAACTTGGTCAGGGTGGATAATATTTTTGATCATAGCGTTGTATCCGGTTTGCTAGGACGTTGTTCAGGATTTTTGCATCTAAGATCATCAGAGATATGGGTCTATAGTTCTCTTTTCTTGTTGCATCCTTGCCTGGTTTGGGGATTAGGGCAATGGTAGCTTCATAGAAGGTGTTTGGTAGCCTTCCCTCTTTTTCTATGCTTCTAACAAGCTTCAGAAAGAGTGGTTTTAGTTCTGTGATGAAGGCTTGGTAGAATTCAGCTGAGAAACCATCTGGTACTGGGCTTTTCCTTTTGGGATGGTTTTTGATTACATCCTCAATCTCAGTGGTTGTGATAGGTTTATTTAGTGCTTTTATATGCTCTGGGTTAGGCTTTGGCAGTTGGTAGGTGTCCAAATTCCTGTCCATTTCTTCCAGGTTCTCTAATTTTGTGGAGTAGAGGTTTTGGAAGTATGACCTGATGGTTCTTTCAATGTCTTCAGGATCTATTGTGATCTCACCATTGTCCTTATTGATTTTGTTGATTTGGGCTTTCTCATTTCTTCGTTTAATTAGATTGGCCAGGGGTTTGTTGATTTTATTAACTTTTTCAAAGAACCAACTCTTTGATTTATCTATTTTTAAATTGTTTTTTTTATTTCCAATTCATTAATCTCAGCTCTGATTTTAATTATTTCCTTTCATCTTGAGCTCCTCGGGTTAGTTTTTTCCATCTTTTCCGATGATCTTAGGTGGGTGGTTAGGCGATTGATTTGAGACCTTTCTGTCTTTGATATGAAGGCATTTAGCACGATGAACTTTCCCCTCAGGACTGCCTTCATTGTGTCCCATAAGTTCTGATATGATGTGTTATCGTCATCATTTATTACTAGGAAATTCTGGATTTCCTGTTTTATTTCTTGAATGACCCAATCATTTTTTTAGGAGCGCATTATTCAGGCGCCAGTACTTTGTGTATTTTCTGGATCCTGTTACACTGTTAACTTCTACCTTTAATGTACTATGGTCTGATATGATGCAAGGAACTACATCAATCTTCCTGAATTTGTTTAGGGAGGATTTGTGACATAAGATGTGATCAATTTTAGAAAAAGTCCCATGCGCTTCTGAGAAGAATGTATATTCTGCATCTTTGGGGTAGAACATTCTGTAAATATCTGTTATCCCCAGCGTATCAATGGTGTTATTGAGCTGTGTTATGTCCTGCTGGTCTTCTGTTTGGTTGATCTGTCTAGAGCTGATAGAGGTGTATTAAAGTCTCCTACTATGATGGAATTAGTCTATTTCTGCTTTATTTCTGAGTAGGGTTTCCTTTCCGAACTGTGTTGCACCCGAATTTGGTGCATATATGTTAATGATGGTTATATCTTCCTGCTGGATCATTCCTTTGATGAGTAAGAAGTGACCTTCCTCATCCTTTTTAATTGATTTTGGTGTAAAGTCTATTTTGTCAGAGATTAATGTAGCCACACCTGCTTTCTTTTTACTTCCACATGCCTGATAAACTGGCTTCCATCCTTTTACTCTAAGAAGATTTCTGTCTTTAGAAGTAAAATGCGTTTCCTGAAGGCAGCACATGGAGGGGTCCATTTTTCTGATCCACCCTGCAAGTCTGTGTCTTTTTATAGGGGAGTTAAGTCCATTTATATTCAGTGATATAACAATGAGGTTTGCTTTAAGCCCTGCCATGATGAAGGGTTAATGGGGGTTGCTGTCTGTGCTGCTGTTATTAGATCACTGACTGCGATTGTCGTACCTTAACTCTGGTACTCTTCTGAGGTAGATTTCTTGTTTCTTATTTGTGGGATATCTCTTGCTGGATCTTATGAAATTTTGGCTTTGTGTTCAAATAGTTGAAGAGCTGGTTTACTTCATGGTACACTTTCACTTCTCCATCTATCATGAGGGATAGCTTTGCTGGGTAGAGTAGTCTAGGTTGAAAGCCATACTTCTTTAGGCGCTGAAAAGCATTATTCCAAGCCCTTCTGACTTTCATGGTTTCTTTTTTTTTTTTAATTTATTGTCCATAATGAGTTACAACATTTAGTGGGCAAACAAAGAGTTTTGTAATTCCCCGCTGCCCTCCACTCTCCCCTCCACTGGATAACCTCCTCCATGGGTCGCCTGGATCATTCCTTGTGACAGGGGACCATGGATAGCCTAGTATTCAGCCAGGTTCTCCTGGCCATGCCTCTGGATAATCTCCTCCACCATGGCTCTTACAATCTTTCCGCCCCCTCTTCTGCATAGTTCCCTGAGTTGTGCTGGATGAGTATTAACGCTACTTAAGGTTGTGAGCTTAGGGTTCTTTGTGTCAAAATCATTGGTTTCTGTCTCACTGGCTTATCCTGTGTTGATTTAATGGCTGTGGCTTTTGGCCCCTTGTTCATCCCATCATTCTCTGCGGGGTTCCATTTGGATCCTCCACGATATGACTGTGGTGGCTCCTCTCTTGCCATAATCACAGCTATCGGCCTATGGTTGGTTGGTAGGTTTAGATGGGCCCCAGCTCTCTCGCTGCATCCTGAAAAATACAAACACAATCTCCATCGGAGAGTGAGATCAGTGTAGGTTAACAAATATACACAATTCTGGATTACCTAGATTCTATTTTTAGTAGTCTCCCTGTCACTGGCTCCCATCGTGAATCTTGTTTTGGGAGCGCAAATGTACGGGATCCGGTGCCTATCGCCCTGAATCCCTAGTTTCAAACAAGGGGTCCCCCTCACTGAGTGGAAAATTGGTCGAATTTGAAAGCTGTTGATTGTCTCCCCCAGGCCCAGGCTCCTCCATTACACCATGTGCTCCTTTGTTGGTTCACTGTTCCCTCCCAGTAGGAGTTGTGGTCACCCTACTCACGGCCGCAGATTGTGTTTCGTGACAATCGTCTCTGTTTATTCCAGCTTTCGTTGATCAGTTTCCCCTGGCAGCCTGTGCCGTGCCTTCCAGCACTACACGAACTGCCTTCTGGGGGCTGGATACCATTCCGGACATTGAAGGGTTTCTCAATGCTGATCGATGCAGTCTGTGGTTTCTTCAGTAACAGGGTTTTGCCTCAGGCCTGCGGAAAGCTCTCAAGAGCTTTGACAGAATTCTGTCTTGTTGTTGGAATCTCATGAGTCGCTTTGGTCAACAGCTCAGTGAGGGAAGGAACAAGTGGTTGGAACCAGGGGTTGTCAGGCTGATCTAATTATTCACTGGCTTAGACTATCTCCCCTACTACTCATGGCCCCTCTTGCCAGGTGACGCTCACTACTTTCTCAATAGGTTACAGTATGCTCGTAAGGATTTTATAGTTTTGAACCTAATATGGTTTATCCTCATGCTTATGCCATTCCCCTCCCCCCAGCCCTTACTCCTCATTCATAATGTCTCACTTCTTTCTACTAGTCTGCATATAGAAAACGGTTATCCTGGTTAAGGACCACATATGAGGGAGAATATGTGGCGTTCTATTCTCTGTTCTTTTGAGTGATCGCTTGGTAAAATCTGCTCAAAGTCAGACCATTTTTTTCTAAATTTCGATATTTCATTTTTCCTTTCAGCTGAGTAAAATTGCATCGTGTAAATATACCAGAGTTTCTCTGTCTATTCCTCCATGGATGGGCATTTTGGCTGATTCCAATTCTTGGCTATTATGAATTGAGCTGCTATAAATATAGCTGTACAAATGTTTCTGCGTAGAGATGTGACATCTTGTGGATAGATGCCTAGTAGAGGGATAACTGGGTCCATTGAAAGGATTATGTCCATTCTGCTCAGAAGTCTCCACACTGCTTTCCATAGCGGTTGTTCAAGTTTGCAATCCCACCAGCAGTGAATGAGGGTTCCTTTTTCCCCGCACCCTCGCCAGCAACGATTGTTGTTGGTTTTATGATTGCCATTCTGACAGAGGTAAGGTGGTATCTCATGGTAGTTTTGATTTGCATTTCCCTGATGCTTAAGGATGTTGAGCACTTTCTCAGGTGAGAAAAGGCCATTTGTGTTTCCTTCTCTGTGAATTCTCTCTTAAAATTAGTGCCCCAATTTGTGAGGGGGCAATTTGGGTTTTTGCTATTAATTTTTTTGAGTTCTCTTTTAGGTTCTGGACATTAGGCCTTTGTCTGAGTTGTAGCTGGAGAAAATCATCTCTCAGTTTGAAGGGGGTCTATTGACTTTGAGAATGGTGTTTTTGTCTGTACAGAAGCTTTTGAGCCTGATCAGGTCCCATTGACCGAGTGACTGTTGCACTTCCTGGGCCACTGGAGATTTGCACAGGAAGTTGTTCCCTACTCCTATCTCATGTAGGGTTCCTCCTACTTGTTCTTCCAGGGTGTTCAGGGTTACAGACTTGATATTGAGGTCTTTGATCCATTTGGAGTTGATCTGTGTGCATGATGAAAGGAGTGGGTCTATTTTCATCTTTTACACGTGTTTATCCAATTTGTCCTGCACCATTTGTTGAATATGCTATCTTTAGCCCAGCTAACATTGTTGGCACCCTTGTCAAAGACTAAGAAGCTGAAGTTACTTGCATTAATGGCTGGGCCTTCAATTCTCTTCCACTGGTCAGACTGTCTGTTTTTCTGCCAATATCATGCTGTTTTAGTTACTATGGCTTTGTAGTATGTTTTAAAGTCAGGTATGGTGATACCTCCTGCATAATTTTTTCTGCTCAGATTAGTTTTAGCTATTCGAGGTCTCTTGCCCTTCCAAATAAATTTGGAGATTATTTTTTCCATGTCTGTGAAGAAGGAGGTTGGGATTTTTATTGGCATCGCATTGAATCTGTAGATTGCTTTTGGCAGAATTGCCATTTTTACTATATTGATTCTCCCTAACCATGAGCATGGAATGTCTTTCCGTCTCGTTACATCCTCCTCTATTTCCCTCTTGAGTGTTTCAATATTTTCCTTATATAAACTTCCACTACCTTGGTTAGTGATATTCCCAAGTATTTTATTTTATTAGAGGATATAGAGAACGGGACAGTTTCTCTGATATCTTTTTCTGAATGCTTGTCTTCTGTATATAGAAAGGCTACTGATTTTTGTGTGTTAATTTTGTATCCTGCCACTTTGCTGAAGGCATTTATCACCTTCAGGAGTTTACTAATACTGCTCTTTGGGTCTGATATATATAAGATTATGTCATCTGCAAAGAGGGATAGTTTGACTTCTTCCTTTCCCATTTGTATCCCTTTTATGCTATTCTCCTGTCTTATTGCTTGGGCTAGAACGTCAAGCACTATGATAAATAGCAGTGGTGAGAATGGACATCCCTGTGTTGTCCCTGAGTTAAGCGGTAACTCCTTGAGTCGTTCCCCATTTAGGATGATTTGTGCTCTAGGAGATCTGTATATTGACTTTATCATGTTGAGGTATAGGCCGTCTATGCCTATTCTTTCCACGGTTTTGAAAATGAAGTGATGTTGAATTTTATCAAAAGCCTTCTCTGCATCAATTGAGATGACCATGTGGTTTTTGCGGGTTAGTTTGTTAATGTGGTGAATTATATTTATGGACTTTCGTATGTTGAACCATCCCTGCATCCCTGGGATGAAGCCAACTTGGTCAGGGTGAATTACTGTCTTGATATGGGTTTGTATTCGGTTTGCAAGGATTTTGTTTAGGATTTTTGTATCCAAGTTCATCAGGGATATGGGTCTGTAGTTTTCTTTTCTTTTTACATCCTTGCCTGGTTTGGGAATTAGGGTGATGGTAGCTTCATAAAAGGACTTTGGGAGCCTACCCTCTTTTTCTATGTACCTGACAAGCTTCAAAAAGAGAGGTTTCAGTTTTGTGATGAATGTTTGGTAGAATTCAGCTGAGAAACCATCTGGACCTGGGCTTTTCCATTTGGGGAGGTTCTTGATTACTGATTCAATCTCTGTGATTGTTAACGGATTGTTTAAGATCTTTATCTGCTCTGGTCTGAGCTTTTGGAGTTGGTAGGTGTCCAGGAATTTAGCCATTTCCTCTAGGTTCTCTAATTTTGTGGAGTAGAGGTTTTGGAAGTATAACCTGATGATTCTTCCAATCTCATCAGGATCTGTTTTGATCTCACCCTTGTCATTTTTTATTTTGTTAATTTGGGCTTTCTCAGTTTTTCGTTTGATTAAGTTGGTCAGGGGTTTGTTGAACTCATTGATTTTTCAAAGAACCAACTTTTTGATTTATCTATTTTTTTCAATTGTTTTCTTTGTTTCCAAGTCATTAATCTCAGCTCTGATCTTAATTATTTCCTTGCATCTCGAGCTCCTAGGGTTGAATTTTTCCATTTGTTTTAATGACTTTAGGTGTGAGGATAGTTGGTTAATTTGAGACTTCACTGTCTTTGTTATGAAGGCATTTAGAGCAATGAATTTCCCCCTTAGAACTGCCTTCATTGTGTCCCACAAGTTCTGAAATGTTGTGTCCTCATTATCATTTGTTTCTAGGAAGTTCTGGATTTCCTGTTTTACCCATTCATTGTTCAGGAGCGAGTTGTTCAGTCGCCAGTATCTGTTGAAATTTTTGGATCCTGTACCGTTGTTAATTTCTACCTTTATTGCATTGTGGTCTGATATGATTCAGGGGATTACATTGATCTTTCTGAATTTGCTTAGGGATGATTTATGGCCCAGTATATGGTCAATTTTGGAAAAAGTTCCATGCGCTGCTGAGAAGAATGTGTAATCTGTGTCTTGGGGTGGAATGTTATGTAGATGTCTGTTATCCCTAGCTTGTCTATGGTGCTATTTAGCAACTTTATTTCCCTGCTTGTCTTTTGTTTGGACGATCTGTCTAGTGATGACAGTGGAGTGTTAAAGTCTCCTACTATGATGGTGTTGGCATCTATATCTGCTTTGCTTTTGAGCAAATTATGCTTAATGAACTGAGGGGCCCTTGCATTTGGTGCATATATATTTACTATAGTAATGTCTTCCTGTTGTATTGTTCCCTTGATGAGTAGGAAGTGACCATCATCGTCCTTTTTTATTGCTTTTGTTTTAAAGTCTATTTTGTCAGCTATTAGAATAGCTATACCCGCTTTTTTATTATTTCCATATGCCTGGAAAATTGTTTTCCACCCTTTTACTCTCAGTAGGTTGCTGTCTTTAGTGATAAGGTGTGTTTCTTGAAGGCAACAGATGGAAGGGTCCATTTTCCTGATCCAACCTGCGATCCTGTGTCTTTTTATAGCAGAGTTGAGACCATTTACATTCAAAGTTATAACTGTGAGGTTTGCTTTAAACCCTGCCATGTTGGAGAGAATATGGAGGTTGGTATTTCAGCTGTTTTGTTATCCCTTTGGTGTTACCTTGCTTGTTCTCTGTTCCTTTCCTGAGGTCGGTTATTTGTCTCATCTACATGGGATATCTCGTGAAGTATCTTCTGAAGGTTTGACTTTGTGTTCAAATAACTGTAGAGCTGGTTAGTTTCATGGAATACTTTCATTTCTCCATCTATTATGATGGATAACATTGCTGGGTACAGTAGTCTAGGTTGGAATCCGTACTTCTTTAGGCATAGGATCGCTTTGTTCCAAGCTCTCCTGGCTTTTCAAGTTTCTCTGGAGAAGTCTGAGGTGATTCTGATGGGTTTTCCTTTATACGTGAGTTTCCTTTCTCTCGTTGCTCTAAGGACTCTCTCTTTAGCCTCAATACTAGGCATTGTAACTAAGATATGTCTTCGGGTGTTCCTCATTTGGTCCAATTTGTTTGGGGTCTTCCACATTGCTTTTAGATGTACAAGGCTATCTCTTGCCAAGTATAGAAGGTTTCCTTGCATAATTATGTTGAAAATATTTTCTATGCCCCTAGCTTGGTTTTCTTCTCCTTCTGGGATCCCCATGATCCTGAGGTGAGGTTTTTTTTATGGTATCCCACATTTCCCTTGAGTCTTGTTCACTTGCTCTTTTCAATTTTGTCAAGTTCCTGATTTCTCGCGAATTCTCCTCTGTTTTGTCTTCCATGTCTGAGGTTCTGTTTTCCCAATGGTTAATCCTGTTAGTAAGAGATTTTAGGGACGTTCTTATTATTTCAAGATGGTTTTTATTTTCTGCTACTTCTTTTTGGGTTGCTTCCATCATCCTGTTGAGATGTGTTTTCGTTTCAAGATTTGATTTAATTACTTCTTCTTGACAGTCATTCTTATATTTGCAGATGTCTTCAGTTAATTTGGAGAGCTGGTTTTTGATACCTTCAGTTTGCAGGTTTGTCTTTAGTTTTGATATGTCTTTTCTGAAGTCCATTAGTTTTTCCTCAATTATATTAAGCCTGGTGGCAAAGCTAATGAGCTGACTTTGAAATTTTTCAATATGTTGGTCCATCTTTGCTTCCATGACTGGCATTAAGATTTCCTCAATATCTGTACCAGTATGAGCAGGGCCTGACTCTGCTCACTCTCTTTGGTGGCATTGTTGTTGCCGTTTGGCATGGTTTCCTCAGTTGGTGATATAGTCTTGCATTGAGTTCTGCCCATTTCAATTCTAGTTGAGTTGATTGGTGGGATGCCTTTGATCTGATTTCACTTTGCTAGTGTGTTCTGGGAGTACACTGTACTCCACAGGTAGGGTTGAGCACTCACTTGTTTAATCTGTGAGTGTGTGTGCCCTCAGGTCACTGGCTGGACTTTGATGGTGATACTGGGGGTACCCTGTTAGAGGAGGGTGTGGGGCTGTGGGGACTAAGTAGGCAGAGGGTGGGGTGCCACGTCCTATGTAGCCTGCTAGGGGGTGTGGGGCCCCTTAGGGGTAAGGTACGGTGGTGTAGGGTGTCAGCTGCCTGTCACTGCCGCCCAAGGACTATTTATCACATGGGGAAACCTTGGGAACCAGGTTGTGGGCAAACCACAGGAGCTGGTGGGCACGTGGGGAAACCACAGGACCTGGAGCTTGAGGATACCTCAGGGACCTGCGCTTGGGGACTACACAGAATCAGTGGGCTGGGGTACCATGGGGAGCTGGGGTTGGGGAAACTGCGGGGGTAGACAGGTGGGGAAAACCACACGGGTAAGGTCTCAAGGAAGCCTCAGGGTTCGGTGGGGAGGAAGTACCACAGAGGAGGGAAGAAAAAGAAAAGGGAAGAGAAAAAAGAGGGAAAAATAAAGTGAAATAAAGGAGTAAACAAGAAAAAAGACTGGCAAAATCCTGAAGGGAGGGGCTGGGCAGATGTGCTGGAGGTCTGGCTTTCATGATTTCTAATGAGAAGTCTGAGGTAAGTCTGATGGCTTTTCCTCTGTAAATTACGGTTTGCTTTTCTCTAGCAGCTTTGAGTATTTTCTCTTCGCCTTCTATGTTAGGCATCTTAATTTAAATGTGTCTTGGAGAATTCCTCTTCATGTCCTGTCTGTTTGGAGTCCTCTGGGCCCCTTGAAAGTTGAGTGGGCTTTCTCTTGTTAGATATGGAAAGTTTTCTTGAATAATTCTGTTGAAGATATTTCCTATGTCCTTAGCCTGGGCTTCTTCTCCCTCTGGGATCCCCATGATTCTAATATTGGTCCTCTTTATTGTATCCCATATATCCCTCAAGGTTTGCTCACTTGATTTCTTGAATTTATTGAAATCTATGACATCCTTATTAATTCCTTCTGATTTGTCTTCTACTTCTGAAAGTCTGTCCTCCAAATTATCAATTCAGGGACTGATTAATTCAAGGGAGATTGTTAACATCTCCTTTTCATTATTTGTTTCTGCTATAATTTTGTTTATAGACTCCAATTCTTTGGTGGCATCTAATTTCCAATCTAATTTTGTTTTTGCTTGGGATTCCTGATAATAATTTTTAAGTTTTTTTAAGTCCTCATCAAATTTAATCATTTGATCGTCTAGCTCCTCTCTTAGTTGATTAATCTTAAATTCACTTAATGTGTTTCTGAATTCATTCATATTTCTCTCCATTAAATTCAGTCTGGAGTCTATGCTTGAGTTAGATAGCTTCATCTCATTCATGTCTTTTCTCATAATTTCCATATCAGCCATTAGCTGCTTCATATTTGCATTGCATTTGTGGTCAGGAGTCATATTATTCTCTGCTTGTCATTATGTATGTGCTGCCTCTACTTCTTTGCCACTTTCCTGTTCCATAATGGGACTAGGGGCCCTGTGTTGGGGAGTTCTGTCTTTGATTTCTGTGGGTTTTTTCCTTTGATGTCTTCCCATGTCTAGGTAGGGGAGTGGGACTCAGGCACCCTGGGGAGTGCTGTTCTGCCCGCTTTGCTTCCAGTGGAAAGTTCACTAGGTTTGATCTTAAACAATGGTCTTTCCTGTTGGGCTGTTCTGTCCCCAGAGAGGCTTAGATCTTTACCTGTCTGGATCCATCTCTCTGTGACTGTTTTGTTTGAGAGCCACCACATAGGCCCCTGTCCCCAGTTGGTATGCTGCAGTAAAAACAGTCCCTATAGAGCTCAATGTTTTCCCGCCTGACTGTGCCCTCCTATCAGTGTCGCGTGGTCCCTGGTGCCCGCCGAAGCCGCCTTTGCCCTCCCAGCACGGGCAGAGGTTCCTGAGTCCTGGCTCCGCCCAGCAGCTGCGGTCTGGAGTGCGCTCCGGGAACTGCGCTAGTTCAGTTTGCTCGAGGAGCACGTCTGCCTGTGTATGTGTGTGTGGGGGGGTCTCAGGGAGAAGTGCGCTGGAGGGAGGCTGGAGGAAGGGGGCGGGAGGGAGAGTTGCTCAGCCAGCAAGGGTTCTGGTGGAGAGGAGACAATGCAGCTGGCAGGAGCGGGAGCTAGGGGTAGGGGAAGGGCAGCACTCTGTTCCTTTTCGGAGCAGAAAGCAGCTGGGGAGTTCTGCCCCCCCCCCGGCTAGTGCAGAGTTGGGGAGATGGTAGGTTTGGGTTCAGGGCCAGCTGTGGTCTCGGGTTTGGATCCCAGCTGAAGAATCAAACCTTTTCGACGAGAGTCCTGGCGAGGCTGCTACTCATCCGCCATCATGTTCCACCCCCTTGTCAGTCACGCCATCTTGAGAATAGGATGCCTCTTTGGGCTCTCAGAGGCATCCGACCCCAACAGGACTGGTGAGGTTCCTCGTGAAAAGAAAAGTAATGTAACCCTGCCTGTTTTGTTGGTGGGTTAGTAGGTGGATACCTCAGTGCCACAAGTACAGGTGTGTGAACCACAGACACACAATGAAAAACTACAGTGTAGCTTCTGGTTTAAAGTTTTGGAGT
>PVHP010040908.1:0-15661 GCA_004024765.1 Zapus hudsonius | reverse complement strand
TGCACGTATATGCATATGGAGGCCAGAGGTCAACATTAGTATCTTCCTCAATTGCTCCCCAACTTTTTTGTCATTGTTGTTGTTTTGAGGTAAAGGCTCACTCTAGCCCAGGCTGACCTGGAACTTACTCTGTAGTCTCAGACTGGCCTCGAACTCACATAATCCTCCTACCTCTGCCTCTGGAGTTGTGGGATTAAAGGCGTGCGCCACCAAGCCTAGCTCCAAGTTATTTCTTGAGATAGGGTCTTTCACTGAACAGCTCACCTATTCAGTGAACTGGCTGGCCAGGAAGCCCCCCTGGATCTGCCCATCTTTCCAGCACTGGAATTCCAGGTGTGTGCCATGATGTCCAGCTTTTACACGGGTGCTGGGGACTGAACTCAAGTCCTCATGCTTGTGCAAGAAGCCCTTTACCCACTGAGCCATCTCTTCATCCCAAATACTAGTTCTTCTGATACATAGCCCTATGTGAAGCACTGGAGAAACCCTTCCTCTAAAGTTAAGGTGTTCATGCTGGAGCATGCTTGGGCATGGAGACTCGCCAGTAGATGAGGCGAGGCCAGGGCAGGTGGGCATAGAGCAGCCTGCCACCATGGTGCTGACATTGGGTCCTGCTATACATGTCTTTACCACCAATCAAGGCAGAAACCATGGCCATTGCTGTGCCAGCACTCACCCAATGTACAGCTCCATTCTGCATGCTACAGAGATGGGGGTACTTCTGGTTCCTCTTTACAAGCAGGAGGTCTTGACACACAGCAGTTAGCTTACAAGAGCAGCAGGGGTGAGGTGGGTCTATGTCATCTCGGGAGATGTGTGTAGGGTCTCTGTGAAAAGACAGGGCTCTGTCCTTTGAAAGGACTGGGGCAGTTACAGAGGGTGTCCTGTATCATACTTCTACCTGTGCCCAGCAATCTTGGTGTTCCTGTGGTCAGCACCCCAAGTTCACATAGTTAGCGTTCCTAGTGCTTGTGGTCAGCATATCTCAGAGAATATTGGGTATCTGAATTTTCTAATTAAGAAATGCCTGGCTTCATTCCTTGGGGAGCAGGTTTGGATGTGGAAGTTTTGGTCTTCTGAATAGCCTTTGTTCAATGCACTGTCACATGGGAAAAATAAGCTCCCGCTAAGTAGCCAAATAAAGTGGTCTTTGTTTCTGTCCAGGTGGAATGCAGTGACAAAGACCTCCATTCTGGGGTGTATGGCGGCTCTATGCACGAGGCCATGACAGATCTCATTTCCCTGATGGGTGAGCTCAGGGTTGGCTCTCCATGGGTCAGTACTTTGTGACTTTGGGAAGAGGGTGGGGCTTTTTTTTTTTTTTTTTTTTTTTGGCTATCTGTATTCAGCCTTTGGTGTATTTCAGCATCCTTCATGAGCCAACTCAGCTGTTTCTAACTGAATTTCCCATCTTCCCTCTATCCTTTCTTCCCTCTTTCCTTCTCTCCTTTCCTCCCTTGTATTGGTTTCTTTAAAGGGCCCCTGTGATCATTTCTACTCCTTTGTTCCTTCTGTTCTGCCTGGATTTATCACATGTCTTGTCACCATCTGTTTAAACCTTGTCCTCCCTCCCTCCCACATCCCAATGGGACACCCCCAGCTCTTGTCACTTAGAGCCACCGGATGCTTTCCTTCCTCAAACATGGGATGGCATCTGCTTTAGTCTATTACAACTGGCCACACCTGGGTCCTGCTACCGGGTCAGCTCCTGGGGAGTGAGAGCCACAACTTTCTGCTCTCTTTTCTCCCCCAAAGGATGAGGATTACCATAGGTTAAAGTGGCATCCTGCCTGGGGTTAGATCTGCTCTTTCCCACTCGTAGGTTCCTTCCTAAGCTTAAGAGCACGTTATTTCTTGTGGAATGTGTATTGCAAAGAAATGTTGGTGTGGAGCAGGCTGCTTGTTAGCATCTGGGTACGTGATTGAGGATAACTTAACACCTTTTACCTACTCCTCAGTCTCTATCTGAAAAGGAGAAAGGAACAGTGATCCTGTCCCACTTCTTGAGACATCAGGACAGTTAACTGACTTACTAGCATAAGGCCCTGGAAGCCAACCTCCGCTGCTGCTCCTGGCCTCCTGCCTCCATGTGACAGAGGGGTTGCACTGTGGGTTTCCTGGTTCCTGACCTTCTGAGTCAGGACAACTCAGAACAGCTGCTTTTGTCCACCTCATCTGAACATTTCAATCTTTAGGCTGTCTGGTAGACAAGAAGGGGAAGATCCTCATCCCGGGCATCAATGAGGCTGTGGCCCCTGTGACCGATGAGGAATGCAAGCTCTATGACCACATCGACTTTGACCTGGAGGACTTCAAAAAGGACGTGGGGGCAAAGACCCTCCTGCATGACTGCAAGGTGCAACGTGCCCCCGCCCACACACACACACATACACTCTGTGTGGGCTGCCAAGGCTCCCATGGCCTCACACACATCCCAGATTCCTCATGGGAGGGAGTGTGTGCACACGAGTCATTACACTGTTCAGACACGCAGAGAGCAGGTCATGGCTAGGTGGGAGCTGGTAGGGGTTTGAGATGTCAGAATCCATTTTTGACCAGATGAGTGCTGGAGGCAGTATACAGGGAGCAGAGCCCTCTCCTGCCATTGGACTTGGTGTGGCCTTTGCTTTATTTGAGCTTGTAGGTGATCTCTTTACCGCAAGTCCCAGAGATCAGTTGGATCAGCCACTTTCTTGTTGCTGGAACAAAATCCCCAATCAGAAACATCTTTGGGAAGAAAAGAGTTTATAGAGTCTGTCATGGCAGGGCAAGCCATGGCAGGAGCAGGCAGTGAGCATCACAGACTGGTGCCACTCACTGTTAAGTGGGTCTTCCCACTCTAATTAACCTAATCAAGCTAATCCCTCACAGGCTGTGCAGAGGCTAACCTAATTACATCACCCCTCACAGGTGATTCTAGGTCCTTTCAGGTTGACACTATAAACCATCACGTCAGTTAAGCCAAGTGTGAAGTAGACACAGTGCTTACCTAACCTGTAAGGGGAAGCTTTCCTCAGAGGTTATTCTTGTCTTAGTGAAGGGTGGCTATCAGTTCAGCACCTTCCCTGTGGCCAAGTTTAATAGAATCCTGCCACAGGCTCTTCTAGACTCTGGGGACATGAGAGGTTTAGCCTTTTATTTATTTATTTTAATAGTTTTATTTATTTGTAAACAGAGAGAGAAGGGCACCCCAGGGCCTCTTGCCACTGTAAATGAACTCCAGATGCATGCACCACTTTGTGCATCTGGCCTTATGTGGATTCTGGGGAATCAAACAAGGGCCATCAGGTTTTGTAAGCCTTTAACCTCTGAGCCATCTCTCTAACCTAGACCTTGAGTTTCATCTTTCCCAGAGACAAAGGTGCAAAGAAATGCAGAAGGCTGTGTGTTCCCAAGGGTTGGGGGGTAGTCAGTACTGGGAAAGGTCAGCCTTGTTAGGGTCCTGTACAGACTGTGCTGGGATGTTTGGGGACATCCCCAGTGTCACAGTCAACATCAGCTATGGGAGATGTTTAGGCCACACAATCAACATATTGGCTGGGGTCCCTACATTTACATTCACACCTCCATCTGTGGCTATCAGGGCCTAAGCCAACCCTGCCTCCAGAGCAGCTGACTGCCCAGCTGACACCCTGTCTTCTCTGTGACCCTCTGTCACGATTCTGCAGAAAGACATCCTGATGCACCGATGGCGATACCCTTCCCTCTCCCTCCATGGTATAGAAGGAGCCTTCTCTGGGTCGGGAGCCAAGACTGTGATTCCTAGGAAAGTGGTCGGCAAGTTCTCCATCAGGCTGGTGCCAAACATGGACCCTGAAGTTGTCTACAAGCAGGCATGTAGGGATGCGAGGCGTGGGTGGGACATGGAGTGCATGAGTTTGAAAGTACAGCCCCTCCTGGCGGGGACAGCATGACACCTAAAGTGGCTACAACTGTCAGAGGAGCACGAGGCAGCTGGCCACATCACATCCACAGTCAGGAAGCAGAGCCATGAATGCTGGTGTCCAGCTCACTCTCTCCCTTGCCCTTTTGATTCAGTCCAGAAGTCCAGCTGTCCCCCTTCAGGTTGGGTCTTCTGTCCTCACGCTCAGAAGGATTTCCTAGGTCATTCTAAATCTAGTCCAGTTGAAATGAAGAACCATCCCAAGTATCTACCTAGACAGTTGCAGTGCAGGGCACCTGTCTCCTGTCCCTTACCTTAAGAAGGTCACAGAGCATTGTCCTAAACTCAGTTTTGAAGTCTTATCACTTGAAAAAAATTTATGTAAAGTCTGAATTGCTTGAAATGGAAACATTGTCTTTTCCCTCCAATAACTGAATTTTATTTCTTGATTAAGTGCCCTTTCCTGCTGTCATGATTATACAAATTGGTATTCAGCAGCAGAAAATGTGATTTGTTGGCCCTTGTAGACCCGTTGCAGACCCCTTGTGCTCAATTACGGTATCTGACTTCTCGACCCACCGTAGGTCCTTAGGACTGGGCCAAGTGGCAGACATAGATGGAACATCATGTACTCTGTAATCATGGTTTAGGTTAAAAGCTACTTGGATGAGAAGTTTAATGAACTGCAAAGCCCCAACGAGTGCAAGGTGTCCATGGGCCATGGTGGGAAGCCCTGGGTGTCTGACTTCAACCATCCTCATTACATGGCTGGAAGAAGAGCCCTGAAAACAGGTTGGTCATGCTTGGAGGGGGTGCATGCCAGAGCCCTGAGTAGATCTCGGGACCTTTGACATGGAAGGTCAAAGTGTGGGGTGGGGTTACTATCCCCAGGGCATGGACTTGGTGTTGCAAGGGTTCTCTATCCTCCAGGCCCCAACGTTCACCATTTCTCTCCTGTTGTCTTTCCTCCAGTGTTTGGTGTTGAACCAGACTTGACCAGAGAAGGTGGTAGTATTCCTGTGACTTTGACCTTTCAAGAGGCCACAGGCAAAAACGTCATGCTGTTGCCAGTGGGATCCGCAGATGATGGCGCCCACTCCCAGAATGAAAAGCTCAACAGGTGAGACTGTGGGGCCCTGGCCTGAGGCTGGCTTGGATTTCTCCAGAACCTCTTCCTTTTGCAAGCAAGCAGGTGGCAGGCAGAACTGCTCTTCATTCCTCCCAGTTCAGTAGTGAGAACTGACAGGAGGCAAGGATGAGGCCTTGATGGTGGGATTTTGTAAAAAAAAGGTCCAGCCTGTGTTTTGGTTCACTACTTCCTCCAAGTACCACCCAAAAACCCTTTATGAAAAGTTACAGTGTGCTCACTAATTGCTTAGGCTCCTGTTGTAGTCAGTTTCATATTGCTGGGATGAAAACTCAACCAGACACAGTTTATGGGAAGAAGGGGTTTATTTCAAGCTTACAGATTCAGGGGAAGTTCCATCAGTGATAGAAGAAGGCATTTCCATACATCCAGAGAGAACCAACCAAACAGCCAGCCAAAACTCAGAACTCTCTGCATACCTTTGGTCTGGAATCCAGGTCTGCCCCCAAACACACCTTAGGGCTGGACCCCAGGATCCACCCCCAGTGACACCTCCTCCAACCAGGCAGCAGGAGACCCAAGCTCCAAGCTTTAATAAAACACCTGAGTCTATGGGATTATAGTCAAACTACATAGCTCCTTTTTCATCTCTTACATGCGGATATGCTGGGGGGTTTCTGTGGCCAAAAGGAGCCCCTGATTAGTCAGTGAGAAGGGGCTCGGGCAGGTGGGCTGCAGGCAGCATGGAAAGCAACATCCTGCCCCTGGTGCTGCTGAAGAAAACAGAAAGCATGTGGAGGCACCAAAGGAGACTGTTAGGACTAGGCACAGAGACCCTGCATGAGAGGTTGGGGAGACAGGCAAATAGTGAACTGAACTGTTCACTTCCAGGTGAGACAAGCCCCTTTCCAAAGGAGACCTGGAGGAGGATGGGTAATGGTGCAGGGCGGGGGAAGGATGCCACACTGAGCCTGCACTTGAAAACAACAAAGGTGAAGTCTAAAGACAAGCTGGAATTGCTAGCCGGGATGGGGGTGCTCCTTGGACAGAACACAAGCTGGCCCCCAGCACCCAAAGGTTTATTCTTCCCCTTAGGCACAACTACATTGAAGGAACCAAGGTGCTGGCTGCGTACCTGTATGAAGTATCCCAGTTGAAGGACTGAGGGGTCCATTTGTCCCTGGAGTGCCATGTGTGCCCAGAAGGAGTCTGCCCTCTGCCCTCGCCTTGTTCCAGCTTTCCTGGGAAAGTGGAAGTCCCCTCTCCCCTTTTCGTTCCTCAGGTCACAGGCAGGTTTGCAAGAATGGCCACACAAAAGTAGAGTTAACAGTATCAAGCAGTTGGAAACGTCTAGTCCAAGGGGCTTCCTAGGAACAGCTGACTTAACCCCTGAGGGGTTCTTGGAAGTGGCCAGTGTGCCATCTCCTCCAGAAAGCAGCCAGAAGGTCTGTAGAAGATGAGGTACTGGTTGTCATGGAATTGGGATGCAGCCGGCTGCTTCAGGTGATGCACGTTTGAAATGCTCACAAAGGAAATGAGAATATTCAGGGACTTCTGATGCCATGAAAGAGTCTTGGTGGCCCCTCACTGTCCTGCGGTCATCCTTTCTCACAATATTAACTGTCCCTGTCCCATTCTCTCTGAGCCTAACCTGAGAGTCCCAGTAGAAGCACCCATCCATCTCCATCTGTACTGCTAATAAAGGTGAAGATGTACCCCTGGGGAATTGCTGTCTGACTTGCTTGGGGACCAAGTGAGCTTGCCAGGTAGTGTGTGGAACACACATGTTACTAGGTGGGCCATTACTTACACACACATGGTTGTTGCATAGCATATGAAGTACACGTGCCAGTAAAGTGGCACATGTCTGTCAGGAAGGATCTTTCTGTTGGGTGGTGTCTGAGGACCTGTCACCTCAAGGTGAAGTGTGACGATCAGGGCTCAGAATACAAGACTCAGAACCATCACTTGAGTAGACCCCCCTCCCAGTTCTAAAGAACCAGGCCTCTTTGGAGTGGTGTCTGTCTGGGGCTGAGGCAGCAGTTATGCAAGATGAGCTTTGGATCTCTCATGGTGGAAGGTAGCATAAAGGATGCAGGGGCCACCTGAGAGCACACGATGGCCAAGGGACAACTGGAAAATGGAAATGACAAGTAGATCAAGAGGCTGAGTCAGGAGGATTGACACAAGTTCAAAGCTAGCCTGGGCCTAGTGAGTTTGAGGCCAACCTGGGCTATTGTGTGAGACTGTTTAAAAATGACCAAAAAAAAAAAAGAACCTATGTTGTAGTGTTATGATATGCAGAATAACTACCCCTCAACAGTCTCTGACAAGATCCATCATGTTCAGGTTGGTGTGTCCATAGACACCAGTCCTTGCTAATACACTAATAAGTGGGTCAGAGACATTCCTTGTGAAGAATTACCACTTACCCATATAGGAAGAAGGGAAAGGGAAGATTCCAACTGAACCATTCTACAGGCAAGCTCCCCAATGCATGCTGAAATGTTCAAGAACAAACTTGACTGCAACCTACACAGTGAACTTAGTGGTGACCCCATGTCATTGTTCCATGCCCTTGATGCAAGATGTGTCAGCTCTGCTAACTTCAGGGCCATTGTGCAAAATGATTAGAGAAATTCAGACTGCATGATCTGAATTAAATTTGCACATGCTTTAATCCTGGCACTCAGGAGACTGAGGTAGGAGAATCACTTTGAGTTCCAGGCCAGGCTGAGAGTACATAGTGAATTCTAGGTCAGCCTGGACCCTACCTCAAAAAATAAAACAATCCCCCCCAAAAAATAAACAATGGTACCTGGAATTACACTGCTTTTAATTTCTTCATTCAATCATTTTACTATGGCTTATCTAGTATCATTTCAAAGAAAAGAGAAATGAGGCACTTTAGGGTGACTGGGCCCCAAAAGTAAAAGCAAGGAATGTCCTTGAGCCTGCCCTTGGCAGGAGTTCCTCTTTCCTAGAATTCCTGGAATGATTAAATCTGAGCATTGCGTTGTGGCTGGTTAAAATCAGCCCTCATTCAGAACCTATAAATGATCCCCCTTTGGGTCTCTAAATTGGCTTTAACCCTTCCTGCCTTCTCATGGGCAGGAGTTCTTCATAATCTCCCCTCTTTCCTTCTCTTGAGCTAATAAAGTTCCATTCTTTGAATTCATAAAATGGTAATCAGGGGGGTGGGGAGAAGGAGGAAGAGGAGGAGACATGGGACAGATACTTCCTCTGAGCTCCTGAAGGAGTGACCTGACCACACCTCTCCATCTTTGACTGTTGGTCTCCAGACAGGAAAGCAGACATTTCTGCTGTTTAAATCACCTAGTTTGGGGCTGGAGAGATGTCTCAGTGGTAAAGGTGCTTGACTGCAAAGCCTAAGGACCCAGGTTTGATTTCCCAATACCCATGGAAAGCCAGATGCACAAAGTGACATATGCATCTGGAAGTTTGTTTGCAGTAGCTAGAGGCATGCCCATTCTTTCTGCCTCTTTGCTTGCAAATAAATATTTAAATCACCTAGTTTGAGGCACTATGCTAGGCAGTCTGTTGTAGTCAGCTTTCTCCTTGCTGCACAGAAAAGACCCCAACCAAAAGCACCTGATGGGAGGAATGGGTTTATTTTGGTTTAGAGGGGAAGCTCCATCATGGCAGGGAAACATCACCTGGAGGTGAACATCACCTCCACCACAGCACTGCAAACAGAGGCCGGAAGGTATGCCAAACATTGGCAAGGGGAATCCAGCTATAAACCCCATTAGCCCATCCCCAACAACACATCCCCAACAGGGTTCAAATTCCAAAACTGATATTAGCTGGGAATCAAGCTTTAAGAACACATTAAATTTATGGGGGACACCTGAATCAAACCATTACAATCTGCCCCTGGCCCCCATAAAATGATAAGCACACATGTTGTAAAATGCAATGCATTTAGCTCGACATTAAAAATCCCCAGTTTTTTTATCCTTTCCAATGATATTCAAACATTCCATAATCCAAGGTCTTTCAACTGAGCCATAATACCAAAAATAAAAATACTCATAATGGCACAGAACATTCATACTACAAAAGATGGCATTGGGCATAGCAGATACAAATTGAACCAATACAAGATTTAAAACAAACAGGGGGGCTGGAGAGATGGCTCAGCGGTTAAGGCACTTGCAGGCAAAGCCTAATGACCTGGGTTCGATTCCCCAGTACTCATGTAAACATGTAAAACAAACAGGGAAAACATCAAACTCTAACTCCAAGTCAGATAATAACCAGTGGCTGGTCTCAGGAGTTCCAATTTCACCCCTCCAGCTCAGCTACTCACAGTCTGGGAAAACTTCATCTGGTGCTGGCCGCTCTCCTAGGCAGCCATCCCATAGCTCTGGCATCTCTATTGGGTCTCCACTGGAATCCACAGTTCATCCTCATGGCTCCATCGGGCCTCTATGCAGGCAATCCAACAGACCTGCTTCACACTGCCTATGGCCATTTCCAAAAAACAAAACCATGTTGCAAATCCAATGACCCTCTCTTCCTGCATTTGTTGCATTCCATAGTACCAGGTGGGCTATCAGTGTGTTGATCCAGGGGTGAATAAAGCCAATTTTGAAGAACAAGAAACCTCCTTCAGCATTCAGGCCTCTTGAAAAGAGTCCACATTCTTCCTGCTGTCCCAATGCAGATCACCTGGCCCAATCTCAATGGTTGTCATCTCTCAAACAATTGCAGCTGAACGGGCAGCAGTTTTGGATCAAAGATTTCATTTCTTTCTGTGTCATCTCCATCTGCTCACACCACTCCATTTCTACGCAGTGCAACCCTGCACAAGTTCTCAGCGCACAGGCAGGCAGAACACAGCAAGCCTCTCACAGAAACGGTTTATAGACCAGTCCTGACAAAGTTCTTTCTCACCTTCATAAGCCAAACCTCACATCTGTAGTTCTTAATGCATTCAGGTATTTCATCTCTAACCAGAATGATCCATGAAGCTGTACTTACACAGCACTACAAGGCATCTCTTGGGCTGAGGTTTCAAATCCTTCCACTTTCCTCCTGAAAATCAGAAGGCTAAAGCCACAGAATCAGGGTTCCAGTAGAACAATCAATCCCTCTCTCTGGCACCAAGACTGTTGTAAGCAGCTTTCTTGTTGCTGCACAGAAAAAAAAATCCCCAACCAAAAGCAGCTGGGGGGCAGAATGGGTTTATTTTTGGCTTACAGACTCCAGCAAAGGCTCCATGATGCCAGGGAAAATGGCGGCAGGAGTAGAGGGTGGATATCACCTCCGCCACAGTATTGCAAACAGTGCAGGAAGGTGTGCCAAACAGTGGCAAGGGGAAGCCAGATATAAGCTCCATAAGCTCACCCCCAACAGCACACCTCCAACAAGGTTCCAGTTCCAAAACTGTCATCAGCTGGGGATCGAGCATTCAGAACACATCAAGTTTATGGGGACACCTGGATCAACCACTACTCAGTCCTAGGGAACCAGCATGCAGATACTAGACCATCCTAAGAGCCCACAGCCCAGAGTGTATCTCTGCAGTGGTAGCAATGTGACCGCTAGCTGGTACTGCCTGTGGTCCTCATGTGATGTCTCCAGTACAACCCCAGGAGCAGCCACAGCCTCCAGTAGCATCAGATGACTGGGCCACTACCTCATCCCAAATCTGTGTATATGGGACACATTGTTCCTCCTCTGCAAGAGGACTGAATGAAGCATCTTTGTTTCCCAGATTGAATAGATCCGCTATGTGGGTTTCATCTCTCTTCCGGGGGTCAGGGTGTGTCAGACATGGAGAGCTATTTAATGAGACCCACTCAGGGCTTTGAGCGACTTCCTCTTGTGTTTCTTGGAGTTTAGGGGTGTGCTGAAGGCTTTGAAATTCCAGTCCAATGGATCCAAAGCTAGGGAGAACGGTGAGTAGGACCCACAAGGCTCAATTTTATCAGATCAGAGCTGGCCAGTCACCAGCATGCATATGCCAAACCAACTGCTGACTGGGCAGGAAGATGCCACACTCCACCACAAAATGCTCTGCTCACAGATGTTCTTAGGTGCTTGCTGGCCCAGCCCAAGAGATATTTGGAATTTATCATATTTCTGAATGGCAATAGTTTTCAGCAGTTCATAGTCATAGTTTTTATGAACTCAGCCCTCTGACTTCTCTGACCAGATCTGATGTTTTAAAAAATATTTTCATTTATTTATTTGCAAGGAGAGAGACAGAGAGAGAAAGTGAGAGAATGGGCATGCCAGGATCTCCTGGCCTCTGCAAATGAACTCCAGATGCATATGCCATTTTGTATTTGGCTTTACTGGGTATTGGGGAATTGAGGTTGGGTTGTTTGGCTTTGTAGGCAAGAGCCTTAATGGCTGAGCCATCTCTCCAGCCCTGGATATGATGTTTTTATTTATATAAAATAAAAATATATAAAATGTTTTTATTTACATAAAAATATTTATGTAAATATTTTTATTTATTTGAGAGAGGAAGGGGGAGGAAGAGAGAAAGAAAAAGAAGAAAGAGTGTGGATACACCTCTTGCAGCTGCAAATGAACTCTAGTTCCATGTGCCACTTTGTGCATCTGGATTTATGTAGGCACTGGGGGATGGTACCCAGGTCGGCAGGCTTTTCAAACAAGAGCCTTTAACCACTGAGCCATCTCCCCAGCCCTGAATATGTTTTTAAGACACATTATAGCATTCATCATTACTTCATTCCTTTAAATGACAGAATGCTATTCTGTTATATGAATACAGCATTTTCTTTATTCATTTGCTAGTAGCCTGTCATTTGGGTTGTCTCCACTTTCAGCGAGTATGGATGATGCTACTGTAAACACCTGTGTGCATATAAGCTTTCATTTCTCTTGAGTATGTCCTGGAGTGGAAATACTGGATCACATGGGCTGTCATTTGAGAAACCAAAAGAATGTTTGTCAAAGCAGCGGCAACATGTTTCATTCCCACCAGCAATGTGTGAAGGTTCCGGTTTGTCCACAACCTCACCAGAGCTTGGTATTGTGTGATCGCTTACTGTTCAGCATGAATTGATGTGTCATGTGGCCTGATTTGTATTTTCCTGGTGGCTAATGATGTTGATTATCTTTTCATGGACTGCTTGGCCAGGGAACATGCATTTTTGCACATATATGTGTGTGGTGTACATGCATGTATTTATGCATGTGGAAATATGTATGTGTGTGAGCACTCAGGCATATGTGTGTGTGTGCATGTGGAGGCCAGAGATCAATGTAAGGTGTCCTTCCTTCTTAATCATTTTCAACCTTATTTCTTGAAACAAAATCTCTTACTTGAACCTCACTATCTTATTTAGACTAGCTAAGCAGAGGCCCTACCTGCCACTATGCCTTACTCAGAGAACCAACTCCCTAGCCTGGAATGTGCATTTTAAATTTTTTATTGTTTTTTTTTTGGCATGGCATGCATGCGTGACGTGCATGCATGTGCATATGCATGTTCACATGTATCTGGTTACACATGTGTGCTAGTACTTGTGCACATGTGTGTAGAGGCAAGAGTTTGATGTGGGGTGTCTTTCTTGATTGTTCTCCACCTTACTTACTGATGTAATTTGTCTCATTTAGCCCAGGGCTCACCAGTTCAGCAAGTGTAGCTAGCCAGCTTGTCCCAGGAGTCCCCTGTGTCCACTTCACTAGCATTGAGATGACAGGTGGGGCCACCCATGAGCCCTGCCCAGCATTTACATGGAGGCTGGGGATCTGAAGTCTGGGTCTCACTTGTACAGCAAATGCTTTATCCATTGGGCCATTCTCCAGTCCTGGAATGTGGTGTGTGTGTGTGTGTGTGTGTGTGTGTGTGTGTGTGTGTGTGTGTGTGTGATTTAATTAGGGCATTCCATTTTCCACTTAAAGGATTCTGACCTAACTGTGAGGACATTTTCCAATTCAAACACAAAAGTGCCCCTTGGGTTTTTCTTGGCTTATCTGGGGTGTGTCTCTTGCTCCAATATTCCAAACCTAAGTAAAATGGTACCTGACTTGCATTTAAGACATCCCCTTAGACCCAGAAGAGGAAAATACTAGAAAGAATGTGAACATTTTCAGCAACACTCTTCTCCAAGAAAGCAAGTCTTGGAGAAGAGATTTATCTGTCTGGCAGGAATACCTAAGGACATCCATTAGTGTTCCTTCCTGTCCACCAATGTCTAGTCTGTATTCACAGACTTCCAATTTGCCATAAACAAAAGAAAGCTTTATCTCTTGCCTGGATTTATAGGCAGGCCATGACTTGTGGATTTCATGCCCCCGACCTTCTGTTTGCACACACCAGCTCACAGTGGTGCACGATGACAGGTCATGGCCTGGCTGGCTTTTCTGGGGCTGGCTCTCCAATACTTTCTGGTCTCTAGTCTCAGCACCTGCTAGAAGAGTTAAAGAGCTACTGCTTCCTTTGCCGGCCCTGCTCACCTGCAGCCAGGGAACTACTCCATTGACAGGATTGGGATTGTTCCCAATATAGTAGGCTGGGTTCTGTCACTTGCTCCTGACCAGTGAGGGGCACCTGGGACCAGCAGTGTAACCTCAGAAGTGGCAGCCACAAACTCAGGTTAGCCCAGGACATTACCTGCTCACCAAGGCTCAGGAAATCCCTTCTGGTCCTGCTCATTTCAATGGACAGATGAATGTGATGGTTCTGATGTGCCTGTCTGCCAGTTTCAAGGATAGTGTGGTGGTTTGATTCAGGTGTCCCCCATAAACTTAAGTGTTTTGATTGCTTGATCCCCAGATGATGGCAATTTTGGAATTGGAACCTTGTTGGAAGTGTGTTGTTAGGGGCAGGCTTATGGGTGTTCTAGCCAGCTTCCCCTTGCCAGTGTTTGACATACTCTCCTGTTGCTGTTGTCCATCTGATGTTGGCAGAAGGTGATGTCCACCCTCTGTTCATGCCATCATTTTCCCTTTCATGATGGAACTTCCCCTCTAGTCTATAAGCAAAAATAAACCCTTTCCTTCCACAAGTGCTTTTGGTCGGGTTCTTTGTGCCAGCAACGAGGAAGTGGCCTGCAACAGATACCAACTAGCAGCTCCTTTGATTTGAGAATAAGCCCACTAGCTAATTCTCAAACAGTCTAGTCTAGCTTCCAAGCAGTCCTAGTATTGTTGTTGCATAACTAATCAATTTATTTTTTAATTTTTAATTTTTTTGAGGTAGGATCTCACTCTAACCCAGGCTGGCCTTGAACTCACAGTGATCCTTCTACTTCTGCCTCCCATGTGCTGGGATTAAAGGCATGCACCACCATGTCTGGCTTTTTGTTGTTTTATTTTTGAGACTTGGTCTTGTATATTCTAGAATACCCTCATACTCCCTATGTAAGATGAGAATAGTACTGGACTGCTGATCTTTCAGCCTCCACCTCCCAAGTGCTGGGATTCTAGGCACAAGCCACCATGTCCAGCTTTATGTGATATGGAAGCTTGAACACAGGCCTCTGTGCGTGCATGCTAGGCAAGCATTCAACCAACTGAGCTGCAACCCCAACCCCTTCTAAGTAATTCTAAAGTGAATCCTAGACCGTGCGTGATTCATCTGTAAGTCATCTGTATATATCATGAAGATGTGTGCACACCAGTAATACCTTTTCACACTATAAGGTTTATTCCAGCACTTGGGAGGCAGAGGTAGGAGGATCGACATGAGTTCAAGGCCACCCTGAGACTACATAGTGAATTCCAGGTCAGCCTGGGCTAGAGCAAGACCCTACCTCGAAAAACCAAATAATAATAATAATAATTTCTTCATATTAACAATTGCACAGCCTATATAAAACCTGTGATCAAATTGCTTATATTGTCCCATGAAAATGTCTTTTTTTGCAGTGTTAGGGCTTTTAATCAGAGACCACAGAAGATCTAGGTATGTGTTTGGGTGTGTCTTAAATCTTTGGCATTCTAAAATGCTACTCTCTCATTTTGGAGGATGGGACATTTTGTTATTAAAGAAATTATTTCAGGTAATTTTCCTGAAAATCTACAAGTGTTCATTAGTAACTCTTGTGTATTTTTAAAAATTATTTTAAAGATAATTTTATTTATTTATTTGCAAGCAGAGAAAGAGAGACAGAGAGAATTGGCACATCAGGGCATCCAGACGCATGAGACACTTTGTGCATCTGGCTTTACATGGGTACTGGAGAA
The DNA here is from genome assembly GCA_004024765.1 of Zapus hudsonius. NCBI lineage: Eukaryota > Metazoa > Chordata > Mammalia > Rodentia > Dipodidae > Zapus > Zapus hudsonius. The sequence goes on along the minus strand of PVHP010040908.1, from coordinate 497 downwards.
TCAAACTTGGGTCATCAGGCTCTGCAGGCAAGCATCTTAACCGCTGAGCCATCTCTCCAGGCTTTAACTCTTGTTTTTTTCAAGTTTCTGCTTTATTTGATAGTTATAGCTTCAAATTTAAATTGTTGTCTTACCCCAAATAAAGAATCTAAGTAATGGAGAATATTTATCCTGCCTCTCATTTCCTCCGTCATCTGAGCTTTAGACTTAGGAAATATTATTTACCATCACAGAAGCATTCATCCTTTGGAGCAGTGTGCTGTGTGTTTTATAAAATGAACAAGGCTCAATGGTTCTGATTTTTAATCTTGTACCCGTGAGTTTTTGTAAATAATGGAAAATATTTATCCTACCTGTCATTCCTGCTGTCATCTGAGCTTTAGACTCAGGAAATATTACTTACTGAAGGAGACTCGGGAGAATGCTAGCTTCTCTTAGGCAATTCCAGTTAGGGACAGGAGCCCAAAGACAGTACTGGAAGATGCCACCCCGAATTG
>PVHP010040907.1:0-15761 GCA_004024765.1 Zapus hudsonius | reverse complement strand
GGTAGTGAAACACTTATATAAGGATAATATTGAAACACTCAAGAGGGAAATTGAGGAGGATGTGACAAGATGGAAAGACATTCCATGCTCATAGATAGGGAGAATCAATATAGTAAAAATGGCAATCAATCCTGCCAAAAGCAATCTACAGATTCAACGCAATGCCAATAAAAATCCCAACCTCCTTCTTCACAGACATAGATAAAATAATCTCCAAATTTATTTGGAAGGGTAAGAGACCTCAAATAGCTAAAACTATTCTGAGAAAAAAAAAACTTACGTAGGAGGTATCACCATACCTGACTTTAAAACATACTACAAAGCCATAGTAACTAAAACAGCATGGTATTGGCAGAAAAACAGACAGTTTGCCCAGTGGAATAGAGTCAAAGACCCAGCCTTTAATGCAAGTAACTTCAGCTTCTTAATCTTTGACAATGGTGCCAACAATGTATGCTGGGCCAAAGATAGCATCTTCAACAAATGGTGCTGGACAAATTGGATAAACACATGTAAAAAAAATGAAATTAGACCCACTCCTATGACCATGCACACAGATCAACTCCAAATGGATCAAAGACCTCAATATCAAGCCTGCAACCCTGAACATCCTGGAAGAAAAAGTTGGAGGAACGCTACATGAGTTAAGTGTAGAGAACAACTTCCTGAGCAAATCTCCATTAGCCTAGGAAGTGCAACAGTCACTTAATCAATGGGACCTCATCAGGCTCAAAAGCTTCTGCACAGACAAAAACACCATTCTCAAAGTCAATAGATCCCCTTCAAATTGTGATTTTTGCCACCTACAACACAGGCAGAAGCCTAATTTCCAGAACCTACAGAGAACTCAAAAAAATTCATAGCAAAAACCCAAATTGCCCCCTCACAAAATGGGGTACTGACCTCAACAGAGAATCCACAGAGGAGGAAACACAAATGGCCTTTTCTCACGTGAGAAAAGGCTCAGCATCCTTAAGCATCAGGGAAATGCAAATCAAAACTACCATGAGATACCACCTTACCCCGGTCAGAATGGCAATGATAAAGAAAACCAACAACAATCGTTGCTGGCGAGGATGCGGGGAAAGAGGAACCCTCATTCACTGCTGGTGGGATTGCAAACTTGTTCAACACTATGGAAAGCAGTATGGAGACTCCTGAGCAGAATGGACATAGAACTACCAATGGACCCAGCTATCCCTCTACTAGGCATCTACCCACAATATGCCACATCTTGATGCAGAAAAGTTTGTACAACCATATTTATAGCAGCTCAATTCATAATAGCGAAGAATTGGAGTCAACCCAAATGCCCATCCATGGCGGAATGGACAGCAAAACTGTGGTATATTTACACGAATGAATTTTACTCAGCTGCAAGGAAAAATGACATATCGAAATTTAGGAAAAAATGGTCTGACTTCGAGCAGATCTTACTAAGTGAACACTCAAAAGAACAGAGAATCGAATGCTGCATATTCTCCCTCATATGTGGTCCTTAACCAGGATAGCCGTGTTCTTAATGCAGACTAGTAGAATGAAGTGAGAGGTTATGAATGGGGGTAAAGGATGGGGAGAGGGGAATGGCTTAAGCATGAGGATAAACCATACTAGGTTCAAAAACAAAATCCTCACAAGCATACTGTAACCTATTGAGTAAGTAGTTAGCGTCGACTGGCAAGAGGGGCCATGAGTGGTAGGAGAGAGAGCCTAAGCCTGTGAATAATTAGATCAGCCTGACAACCCCTGGTTCCAACCATTGGTTCCTTCCCTAACTGAGCTGTTGACCAAAGGGACTCATGAGATTCCAACTACAAAACAAAATTCTGTCTAAGCTCCTGGGTGCCCTCTCCAGGCCTGAGGCAAAATCCGGTTGCTGAAGAATCCACAGAATGCCATCGACCAGCATCCAGAGACCATTCAACATCTGGAATGATATCCATCCCCCATAAGGCAGTTAGTGTAGTGCTGGAAGGCTAACTACTTACTCAATAGGTTACAGTATGCTACACAGGCTGCCAGGGGAACTGTTCAACAAAAGCTGGAGTAAACAGAGACCACTGACATGAAACACAATCTGCGGCCATGAGTAGGCTGACCACACCTCCTACTGGGAGAGAACAGCGAACTAAGAAAGGAGCACTTGTGCAATGGAGGAGCCTGGGCCTGGGGGAGACAAACAACAGCTTTTGAATTTGGCCAATTTTCCACTTGGTGAGGGAGACCCTGTGGCTGGAACTTGGGATTCAGGGCAATAGGTACCAGATCCCGTACTCTTGGGATCCCAAACAAGATGAACTATGGGAGCGATTGACGGGGAGGCTACTAAAAGTTAGAATCTAGGTAACTCAGAAATGTGTATATTTGTTAACCTACACTGATCACACTCTCCGATGGAGATTGTGTTTGTATTTTTCAGGATGCAGCGAGAGAGCTGGGGCCCATCTAACCCTACCAACCGACCATAGGCCGATACCTGAGATTCTGGCAAGAGAGGAGCCACCACAGTCATACCATGGAGGATCCAAATGGAACCCGGCAGAGAATGACGGGAGAAACAAGGGACCCACAGCCACAAACATTCAATCTACACAGGATAAGCCAGTGAGACAGAAACAATCTTCAACACAAAGACCCCTAAACTCACAACCTTAAAGCAGCCTTGATACTCATCCACCACGACTCAGGGAACTGTGCGGAAAAGGGGGCGGAAAGATTGTGAAAGCCGTGGTGGGGTCAATTTTCCAGAGGCATGGCCAGGAGAACCTGGCTGAATACTAGGCTATCCATGGTCCCCTGTTACAGAACTGATCCAGACGACCCATGGAGGAGGTTATCCAGTGGTTTGGGGAGGGGTGGCAGCGGGGAATTGGGGATAACAACTCATGTTTGCCCACTAAATATTGTAACTCCTTATGGACAATAAAAAAAAGAATCTGAAAAAAAGGCCACATGCGTATGGTCCAATAACATAAAAAAATTATTCATTTCACTGAAATTTATATAAAATACAGTGAACACACAAAAATGATAGTCGTCCTCTCTACACTGGGGAAAATCAAATAAATCTATTTTCTTTTTTTAAAAATATTTTATTTATTTATTTTGAAGCAGAGAGATACAGAGAGAGAGAGAGAGAGAGAGAGAGAGAGAGAGAGAGAGAGAGAGAGAGAGAGAGAGAGAGAGAGAACACCAGGGCCACCACCTTGTGGGTCTGGCTTATGTGGGTCCTTGGGAATTGAACCCAGGGCCTTAGGCACCGGAGGCAAGTGCCTTATCTGCTGAGCCATCTCTCCAGCCCCAAATAAATCTATTTTCATGCTTAATGCTAGAAAAAGTTTAATCAAGTTTAATTAAGGCTGCAGAGAGGATAAGAAAGTGTGTGATTTCATGCAGTTGCAAAAAAATGTAAACTGTCCCTTCTGTTTAAATCTCATTGGCATCACTCTTTCAACAAGGGAGGCTGGAAAGGAAATTTTGTAAAGTGGGCACATTTCCCAGCTCTAAGACATAAGCTGATGAGGGAATTTCTTTAGGCAACTTCAAATTATTAACATAATTACTAATCCTATATTGGCTTTAACAGATGTCTATATTAAAGTCATTAATTAGCTCATCATTCGTGATTTCTCTGGCTTGAGTCTGTAACTTCACTGGTAGGTTTCTCCCACCTGTCAATTTAAATTACCAAACCAAAAAACCTATAGTAAAATTATTTCAAAATGAAAATGGGAATCTCACTTTTTCTCCTATCAGTAGATCCTTCACAGAATTTTCCACAGGTCTAAGAAGCAGGACCAGGCACTTATAAGGATACTGCTGATCATTCATTTGTTGGGAGTGGAAGCCCGCCATTTGTTGAAGCCCATCATTTGGAGAATGGGTAAGTGAAATGTAGTTACATAAAAGCAACTTCCACACAGTGGTAAAAATACATGAAATCAAAATGTCAGCTTTAAAAACTTTAAGGAACAGTATAAGATTACATTGCTTTTGTAAATTAAAAAAAACCTGCAATATTACATACCTCTCTCTCTCTCTCTCTCTCTATATATATATATATATATATATATATATATATATATATATATATATATATTCAAATTCAAAGATACATTATAATCATTAGAAGTGAATATATATATATATATATATATATATTCAAAGATACATTATGATCATTAGAATTGAATGTCACACAGGCAGGATTTGGATCAGCCAGGGGTCACTCAGCATCTTTATATCTATCACTGGACATCTTTATATCTATGTATTCTCTTCCCAGAAAATGGCTAGATTTCTTTCACTTACTCTTTCGGAGACTTGCTTTGAGTCCTTCCAGAGTTTGAGAACCAGCAAAGAAATACTCTCATTTTTTTCTGAGTGAATGTGTTCTTAGGGAACTTCTTCAGACTGGTAAAATAAACACAGAATGAGTCCAAAATCCTCCTTAATAATTTTGAAATGAGATACACTTAAGCCAAGATTTCATTTATTATCTGACCTTCATACACACCTTTCTGGTAGGTGTATGTGATGTCTTCAACAACCATTATCTATTATGCAAAAATCTCCAACATGTCTGCAGATTTTCTTTTCCCCATTTACTGTCATGCTTTTAAATAGCCATCATCCTTTGTAAAAAGCTTTGAGGAAAACTTACAGCACATACCTGTGACCTTGTCCTTCGTATCTGACTTCTTTCAACTGAGGCAATGGAGCTATAAGCTATTTAATCTGAAAATTGGGAATGAGATCATATATTTCCAACCTAGAAACAAAAGTTAAATTTTTGTGAATTAAACCTACAATCTTTCTGCCTATTTTTTAAACTAATACCTTAGAAACTGTTGATTTATAGTATTTCTAGAGAATCTATGTTCAAGTAGCCACCACTGTAGAGTTGAGTTAAAAAAACTTTACTTGCAAACACTATATATATATATATATATATCAAACTGTAATAGTGTTTCCATCTTGTCTCTAATGCTTAATTATCATCATCCAGCATCTATTACTCTGGAGTGCCATTTTTGACATTGATATCATGGAACTCAGTTCTACTGAAGCATTTTCTGCCTTCACTGATGACTTATAATTCAGTCATCAGATATCTCATTGAAGGTGATAATGAGTCCTCCTTAATGCATTTCTTAAAGCCTCTGTTACAAAAGTCCTCCATGTGGGTAAGAGTGAGACATTACCTTGAAAAAAATCCTCTCCGCCCCATAAAAGGGTATGTATGGATGGGTATAAGAGAATACTGCATAACTTCAAAACAATCTAAGGGTCCCATCTCCTCTGAAGCTCTAACTCTCCCAGGGTGGATTTAAGGATCAGCACTATCAGCATCCCCTGAGCGTTGGTTAGAAATTCAACTTCTCATATGCCATTCTGACAGACTGACTCAGAAAACCTGGGGTGAATTCCAGAAATCTGTGTTTTAAAAAGATCCCCTAGGATTTTAATGTATGCCAAGTTTGATAAAACATGGCAGAAAAGATACATCATTTCAACCTCATTAACAGTGGGCTGTGTTGAATCCAGTAGTAGTGGTCAGTGACGTCAAGTTATCTATGACATTACAAAACCAGAACCAGTACAGGCAGCATGGAATTCCATGTGATCACACCCGTTGTAATCAGCTCAGTTCGATCAAGCCTTATAATCCACCATCCATGAATTAGAATATTGGAATTCTCTCCTGTACATGTTCCTGAAACTCGTGACGGTCTTCACTGAGGTCTTACAAATATTTTCAGGATAAAGATTATGTTCTGACTATTTAAATTGACATCATGTTGGGATATGACTCACATGAACCTGCAAGAAATGGCAGCAAGATAAAAGGTCCTGAGAAGAGTCAGGATGAACTCCTGAGAGAGTAGCCTACGGTTTAACCACTAACCACAGAGAGATTCAGATACAGAGGAAAGAGGGATTTCCTGGAATGTAGGAGCAGGCCATTTTGCCAGTAGTCTCAAAGATTTGGGGTTTTGCATTTCTCACACTCACATGTGCCATCCCCAACATACCCCCATCCAGGTTCTTCTACCGAAGCCTTGCTTTGGTGTGTGAGCTCTAATGATCACAGCATTCCACTTATGTTGCAAGCATGCAGGTCTTCCAGGCAGGACCAGTGCATCTGCCTCGATACCCATGGTGCAGACAGGCTCTTTCAAAGCTACCATCAGGGCTCTTTGATTCTCCAGGACATCCATGGTCTCCACTTCTTCTCTTCAGTATGGTTGACAATCAGAACCATAAGAAGCCAGCCAATAGCATCTTCATTGTCATGATTGATCTTATATGATAGCATTGAATTCATAGTGACTGTTCACCACAATGTTCATAGAAGCAGGAGAAAAATCCAAAGCTATGAACAGTCATGGAGACCAAAGAGGTAGATGAAAAAAATAATGGAATATCACACAATATGAACTAAAATGAACTCCACAACACAATTGGTTATTCTTGGCAACGACATGAATGAAGAAAGCAAGCCCAAGAAGACTCCATACAATATGACGATTCAGATATTTTGGAGCTCAAAAACAAGCAACATCAAATGATACATTCTTTCTTTAAATGATATTTATTTACTTACTCATTTAGGAGAAAAAGAATGGGTGTTCTAGGCCCTCTTTCCACTGCAAACTCCAGACACATGCTCCATTTTGCCCATCTCTCTTTATGCGATTATTGAAATCTTGAGCAATGGGCACAAATGTGTTAAATCCATATTAAGTCTGTAATACACACACACACACATATATATATACATATATATATATATAATATATTAAACCACAAAAGGAAAAGGCTGATACAAATGCTTGTGGATATCCACAAAGGTTCCCAGGCGCTACAAAGAAATGAGTCGCCCCGTGCTCTTCATGAAAAGGAAAGAAAAGAACATCAGTGATAATAAATGGTGATGGATTGTGTAGGAGGTAGAAGACTGAGAGGTGAGACTGTGATGAACTAAATTGTCTATCAAGTCCATAGGTAAAATTTAAATTTGATAAATTAAGGAATGAACACATCAGGGTTTTTTGCAATAAAGACCAAAAGGAAGGGGCTGGAGATGTTGCTCAGTGGTTAAGGCGCTTGGCTGCAAAGCCTATTGACCTGGGTTCAATTCCCTGGTAACCCACATGCACAAAGAGGCACATGAGTCTGGAGTTTGTGTGCAGTGGCTGGAGGCCCGGGCGCTCTCTCTCTGTCTTTCTGTCTCTCTGACTCTGTCTCTGTCTCGCTCTCTTTCTTTCTTTCTCTCTCCATCTCTTTATATCTCTCTCTCTTCTTTTTCTTTCGCTCTGCTCCAAATATGAAAAACAGACCAAAAGGAAAAAGGAGAAATAGTTCAAATACTTGACATGATTGAGTTTGTAGGATGAAACAGCTTATTATTTTTCCTTATAATACTTCTGTGGCTTTATTGCTTTAATAACTTTATTTAAACAAATATGCCCTAATAAAATATTTTAAATTAGTTATTAATGTGCAACTATAAAAATGCTTGTGATCACAGTTTAGAAACTCCTGAGTGATTGGACATTACCAAGAATGTAAGGATTCGGGAAACAGAAGTCTCAAATGCTAACCTAAACTTTAATTTGCCATCAATGAGCTGAGTTAATATGACTTTGAATAGATTATCCTAATTACATCCCAGTTCTAAGGTTCTCTCTTATTACTCCAGTGCAATATATAACTTCTGATCATCACTGTTATCTCTTGGTGTTTAAAAGGCCCATTGCCCACATCTCTGTTACACCTGCCTGCCCAGTGGTGTTCAGGCGGTTCCTGGGAAAAGTTCTTTTGCTATCTAGCTCTTCCAAAATCATGGGAAATGGTTCCTGTCTTTCCACTGTTCTCTCTCCCAACAAAAAGTTTGCTCCAGAAAAAGAGTACAGACAGGAAAGAAAGGGTTGTGGAGGAAGAATTCACCTCTACTGCTTTTTCATCTCTGACTCTTTGTTAAAACCTTTTTATCTTGTTGGCAGAAGTTATGTGCCTATTCCAAACCTTTCTGCTTCATGCCGAGACTTGTGTACTTTGAACTTGAAAGCTTAAAAAGTCGCACATGCTACATGAAAGATTCCTTCTTTTGGCATCCAAGTGCTAGAAGGTCTGCCTACTCTGAAGTCATTTACCTTGCAAAGGGGGGTAGACTTCTGACAGCTTTGAGGAATGACCACAGCAATCACCTGATGAGTTCCTAGTGAGCGAAGAGACTGTGACACAAATTATCCTGCTGTTAATGGACACCCGAAAGCTCCCCTTGTGACCCATTTTCAGGCTTCCATCCACATTCATATGAGATCTCTTAAAAACAGGACAGCAGAGCTGTGGATAAAGCTCACCTAGCAGGACTTACCTGAGTTAAACAATATAGAAATTCTAATTTCTCAAAATCAAGGAGCGTGAGGTTTTTTTTTTTTAAATGAACTGGTTTCCATTTTATTTATTCATTTTCAAGCAGAGAGAGAAAGAGAGAGACACCATTTTGTGGGTCTGGCTTATGTGGGTACTGGGGAATTGAACCTGGGACCTTAGGCACTGGAGGCAAGTGCCTTAACCACTGAGCCATTTCTCCAGCCCAGAGCTTGAGTTTTAAAAACTAGGACTCAAAGCCTTTTCTGTCTGTGTTCCTGATTGGTAGTCTGCATATGTCCTGACCTATTTATTGATTATGTTTACCTGGCCATTCTGCGCTCTTGGGTACCAATAAAACAAACTTAACACCACTCAGAATCACTGGATGTTTTAACTCATCCTTCCCAGATGCTTTGCTGTTTCAGTTGTTTTCATATTTCTAATCCAATTAAAAGTTATGATTAAGTGTGTCTGTCTAGCTTCTATTTCTCTTTTTTATAACTGTGTCACTTAAAGTGGTTTTCTGATAGATTTCTTACAGTGAAATTTAATTATATGGGCTCAAGGTTATGGCTTAGAAAAAGCTCATATGAGTGACTTCAAGCAACTATTATAAGAGTCATAAATCTTTACTGTCTGTGCTAAAACCCTTGGGTTAAAAGGGGAAAATCATTGTAAGTTTTTAACATCATTATTATTATTCACACAATTTGTAGCTGGTTTTGTCAAACCTGCCACACTTGCTATTTTACGATGATAGGAATCTATTATCTTTCAAATTAAGTTGAAATGATTTTATTGTGTGACATTTAACAAAACCAACATTTATTGGGCATTTTTCTCAAGTTTTTAAAAATATTTTATTTATTCATTTTCAAGCATATGAGAGAGAGAGAGAGAGAGAGAGAAAGAGAGAGAGAGAGAGTGCACAGGGCCACCACCTTGTGGGTCTGGCTTATGTGGGACCTGGGGAATTGAACCAGGGGCCTTAGGCACAGGAGGCAAGTGCCTTAACTGCTGAGCCATCTCTCCAGCTCTTTATTGGGCATTTGTTTTTTAATAAACCACAGGGCTAAGGGAAAAGCAAGTGAGGAAAACAAGATGGCTGTTTCCCAAAGGGGGGGAGGCTTTCTTAGGAAGCTGATGGAAGCAGGAGCTAAAGGCAGTAAGAGCAAACAGGTGGAAGCCCATGGGCTCTGCCTTGTTTCACCCCCAAAACCACATGAGGAATGAATTAGCAAGACTGTCTCAGGAGGACCTGGACATAGGACAAAAATAGACTTCAAGAGTCAAGTGTAGTCTGTGTGTCCAGGTTCCAAGCTGCGGGAGCATGAGGAAGTAGAAATGCTTGAGTCAGGGAGTTCAAGGTCAACCTGAACACAATACCATTATTTTACAAAATCATAACATATTATGCATGTGTATATCCTTCAACAAAGACAGAATTAACATTCTTAGCCTCAAAGCACAAAAATAACAGAAAATTGATAATGTGTGCCAAAAAAGATGAATATCTTCAATAATACAGTTATATAATGTTGTAATGGCAATTTTGGGGTTCCTTCATACATGATCTCTAAAAAATACACCAATATGTCAATGCACCTACAAATTTTGGACACCCTGGATACTTGTCTTATAAATTTAAAGAATTCAATCCATAGACTAGAGGGTAGGGTTTGGAGGACTTTATTAGATTAAAAGAAGAAACAAGGAGAAAGGAGAAAGAGCTCCCACCATCAAGGATGCAAGAGGAGGAAAAAAACATGTGGGAAAAGAAGGGGTCCCCCTCATCTCAGCTGCCAGGCTTACCTAAACCTGCAGTTTCAGGAATCTGTGTTGACCAGCCCAAGAAGAGAGAAATTTGCTTTCTCCTTGTGTATAAAACTCCTGGTGGGATTTCCTGTCTCCTTGGGTATAAAACTTTTGGTGGGATTTCCTGTCTCCTTGGGTATAAAGCTCCTGGTGGGATTTCCTGTCTCCTTGGGTATAAAACTCCTGGTGGGATTCCCTGTCTCCTTGGGTATAAAACTCCTGGTAGGATTTCCTGTCTCTTGCCCCAGGTGAACCTGAGAGACAGTGGCTTAGTTGGGCCTCAGGTTTCTCAGGAAGTAAAACTTGACCAACCACAATGCCTGGAGACCTCCCATTCCATCCCCAAGGAGGGGCTCAGGTGGAAAAGCAGTTTAGACAGGGAGATAAGCCAGATGTTTTCTCTGGGTCTGTGGCATAGTGGAGACTGCAAAGATAAGCCCAAGGATATTCCTGTTATTTTTTGCTTTCTGGGGCCTGTCACTCTAAATGGCCTCACTGTGTTGAGAAAACACGAGAACCCCCCAGCAGAAAAGGCATTCAGAGAAGAGGAAACATAAGGTCCAGCTCTCTAGTGATTAAAGAAATGCAAACTGAAACAATTACAACTTTTAACCACTTTGTACTCAAAGTACAAAGAATTTTAGAAGATCTTCCCTGCAAAGCCTAAGGAGTGGAATTCCATTCCCCAGTACCCATGTAAAGCCAGATGCACAAAGTAGCACATGCATCTGGAGTTCATTTACAGTGGATAGAGACCTTGATGTGCCAATTCTTTCTCTCTCTCTAATAAATAAGTATCTTTAAAAAAAGAATAATGAAATGCCAGGCATGGTGGCACATGCCTTCAGCACTCAGGAGGCAGAGGTAGAAGGATCACCTTGAGTTTGAGGCGACCCTGAGACTACATAGTGAATTCCAGGTCAGCCTGGGCTAAAGTGAGACCCAACCTCAAAGAAACAATAAAAAAAAGAATAAGGAAATGGGCATTCTTCTATAAGTTGGTACATATTCTATAAAAATAATTTGAACATAGTCATAGAAAAATTCATTTTTGTTGTCCCAAGTAATCCACCTAGAAATATGTTATGAGAAAATAATCAAGACATATAAAAGGTTTAAGAACATTGACTCATGCTATAAAATAAAATCTTAAAAAAAAAACAGACTGAAGCCAAGCATAATGGTTTTTACACTTATAATTCCAGCATTCAAGAGGCTGAGGTAAGAGAATAGACATGAGTTCAAGGTCAGCCTGATGACTTATGAAGGTTACAATGATATTTGTGGAGTAATTTTCAAGACATAAGAAAAGGATAATTATAACTATAAGGTATGAATAAAATACAGTAGAGAACAAATTTAAAATTCCAATTAATACTTTGATGCACACACACATATTTTCATGCATTTATTCAAGAGCAAGTACTAACTATACTGTTAGACAAAAGAATCTTATCAAATCAACTCAGTAACTTTCTGTCCTTCCCTGTGCTGCATCTTATCAAACACATTTTAGGAACAGAACTATGTATCTATAGCAATGCTAGTGAACTCCCTGGGGTTTGCTTTTCCTTTAGAAAACGTGATCGCATTTTGTAGTGTTTGCCCAAATCCAAGACAAATCTGCCCTCTGCTGTTTCAACTTCTGCACAGAAATTTTTCTTGAGGTAAGACCCTTAACTTAGTGACACACAGGTAAGGTTTTATTCTTCTAGAACCAAGGGCCTTTATTTGAAAATTAACCTAAAGAAGAGAATTATTCCAACTCTAGGAAGCTTTTAAGAGGAAAGAATCAAGGTTTAAGTGCAAAGATTTTCATGTTATAACCTCACATGATAACCTTATATAAAGAGATATATTTCTCTTTAAATTCTAGTTGTTAAGGCATAGAAGCAGGATAGGAACCTATAGGAAAGAGGGTTTTAGTGGAAGGAGATGCGGAAGAGAGATAGTAACTGGGGAGGGGATCAAAATGCATCATATACATGTATTAAAATATCAAAAATAAAAAAAATTACAAAAATGATTTTAAAAGTAAAAAAAAATAATTCCAGTTGTTTTATTAATCTGATTTCTATATATCCAAGCAACATAGAAGAGATTTCTAAAATTTTTGACAAATGTGAAGTTCAAGCTTATCCAATAAGTCTTCATTGTAACATCAACAGTATTAACATTATTGTATTTTAAGCCAGAATAAAAGAAACTGCAAATAGGAATCACTTATATCTAGTTAGAGAAACATAGTTACCTTGTAAATCCAGGGCTTTCTCAGTCCCTCTCTGTATTTCTCCCCTATTTCACAAGGAAAAGAAGAAAAAGGCATCTGCTGGGTTGCCCAGTGAAGAAAACCCCATTCCTTCCAAAAGACTGCACCTGAATTCTATTACTTACACAAATGAAGAGCAGAGACTTTGCTAGTCTTTAGACCAATGTCAATACTGGGTAAAGCTACTACCCAGTAAGAATTCAGATCACAACCTCAACTTAATTGTCAAGAGTTGAACAAGATTGCGTTTTCCATCCCACCTTCCTGAAGGATTTGTCTGTCTGTTTGGGTCTTTATTATGCATCTTATCCTGAACCCAAAGCCCCATCAGAAATAGAAAGACTGTTGGTACCTAGATAAAGAAGCAGGCCCCTAATATCCTTTAATCAGCGAGGCTTGGACTTCCTCACTTTGCAAGCCCTACAAGGTCTTGAAAACTCACTGCTAACATGCTGAGTAGTACCTAAGAATCTTCCAAAAGGCTGGCAACTTGGGACTTCCAAGCTTACCTGGAAGCTCTTTCCAGGACCAAATATGGGCTCCTCTGGGCCCCTCCTGCTTCCTTCTTCAGAATACTCATTCCAGTCCGGATCAGGGCCCATTATATTCTGAGCCTAAATTCTAATAGTTGACTTTCCTTCCCTTGAGATGTGGAGTGATTGACCCTGAAGCTCTCAAATCCCTACATGGAATTGTTTTCATTTTTATTTCTCAAGCAGTAGAAAGAAAACAAAAGAAGGCATGAATGGAAGTTTACCTCATGCCTTATCGTTTTTACTGTCTTAAATCTCTTGTCCATCACAAGCATGCTAATTTTGTATCACCTTCATCTTCACATTTTTCCCTACTTCAAATCATTTCAGAAACATGAAGTATAGATATTTTTGTTCCCCTTCTCTGTCTAATAGCTGAAGCTATTACTTTACAAACTTTACAAAGAGATACTCTTTAATATTTTACTCACAAAAAAGTATATCCCTGTTTCTTTCAAAGTCATCCCCAAATCTGTACCTCCCTCTTTTCCATTCTCAAAACCTGTTTTCCTTTTCCTTTTTCAAATGGTGAATTTTTTTAGGTGACAAAACTTAGATATGTTTATGGCTTACTACACGATGCTTTCATCCATGTGGCATTTCTTGTTCCTTTTGAACATCTTATAGAATGAGGAATAAAAGATATGATATCCACTCTTCATATTTGTGTCCATGAAGCAATCTTTTTAAAAAACCCTATTTATTGTTAATAATTAAATACACTGTATGAGCAAGTCTTGTGGTGGTAACTCCATTTGCCTCCTTCCTGTCCCCAACCCACTGGAGGCCCTCCTCAGTGGGATTGCTGGACCAGTCCATGGGATAGGGGGTTATGGATTGTACAAGAAGTAGCCAGATTTTTCTTTATGTGTTGAGGGGGGCAAGGTGTCCAGATATTCTCCCCCACCATGGCTCTTACAATCTTTCTGCCCCCCTCTTCCACTCAGTAGCCTGAGTCATGGTTGAGTGAGTTTTAAGTCTGCGTTACGATTGAGGTCTTAAGAGTCTGCATTTCTGCTTTGGACTGTGCTGGGTATCCTTGGTGTCTGTCTCCATTACCCTTTTTTTTTCTTAAGGAGAGAGAGAGAGAGAGAGAGAGAGAGAGAGAGAGAGAGAGAGAGAGAGAGAGAGAGAGAGAGAGAGAGAACCAGGGCCACCACCTTGTGGGTCTGGCTTATGTGGATCCTGGGGAATCGAACCCGGGGCCTTAGGCACTGGAGGCGAGTGCCTTACCCGCTGAGCCCTCTCTCCAGCCCCTCCATTACCCTTTTATAGGTTATCTGACTTGCTGTGGAGGTAAATCTCTTGCTCAACTCACCACTTCAATTTAGGAATGGTTCATCTCATGCCTAGGTGTCAGCCATCATCCCATGACCTGTTGGTAGAATTGGGCTGTCCATGGTTCTCGCTGCCTTCTGAAAAATATACACAGAATCTTCAACAAAGAGAGAGATCAGTATAGGTTAAAAGAGACAAGCATTGTTAATTTGGTGAGATACTGATGGATGCAGCCTCTCTGTAGATCTCTGGTTAGTGGAAGTTTCCCCTTGGAGCCTGGGTTCTTGTTCTCCATAAGAGTTTTCCATGGATCCCAGTTCCAGTTAAGGGTTCCTTGCCACTGAGTAGATCTCTTAGTCAATCAGCAAGCCATTGATTATCCACATAGGTTTAGTACCACCATTGCACAGATGGGCTTCTTGGCTTGCTGGTAGAGACCAGCTGTCTAGCAGTGTCATGAAGAAATCTTCTACAGTTCCCTTTGCATTGCTGGAACAAAACACCTAACTAAAGACAGCTGATGTGTGGAAAGATGGCATATAGTCTCAAGGGGAAGCTTCAAGATGGCAGGAAAAGAATGGGAGAGCAGAGCAGAGGCTGGACATCATCACTTCTTGCTACATCAAGTGAAAGATACCGGCAAGGGGGAAGCTGGCTATATCACCCCCAAAGCCCACCTCTGGAACACACCTCCAGCAAGGCTACACCTACCAAACTGCCGCCAGCTGGGCACAAATCACATACATTTATAGAAGACATATGATTCAAACCACCACAGGCTCTGTCAAAAATCCCCTGGTATTCCTCTTGTGTACTCATGGGTCAAGTCCCAAAGCCCAAAATAACAGTTGGCACAGAGATGCCAGCTTCTCTTCTCTGACAGAATGATGCCTTCCTGCTCTCTCTGCCTTTAGGGCACTCTCTTCTTCTGGGCAGGAGGGTAAACCTGAGAAGGGCTATGGCTGCTTAGCAGTGCTTCCATCCCACGGGGGAGTCCATGCTTCGCCTTGAAACACAGACCTCAGCATTTGAGTGTCTCCAATGTTCATATTCCTGCAAAGGGCATGTCAGGAATTATGCGCTTACTACTGAGACTGTTCATCTGGTTTATAATACTAGACCTTTTTTTAGCTGCAAGTCACAGAATTCAAGGGCAGAACAGAAGCCAAGAATCAACAAACACTCATGAGTTTCTCTCTTGTTCTCTTCTAACTTGGTCTTCTGGCTTCTTGCCTTTGGAGTAATGTGAGACTTTCCCATTCATAAAGCAGCTCTTATTCACAGGAGAAAGAACCCCGACCTCACCCACATATCCACTGTTGTTTTTGCTAGCAAATCTGATTATTTTCAAAGATTCTTTCTTAAATTCTACATTATTGAGAAGCATTTGACTTTTAAACCCAGAAGTCTAAACTTAGAATCTCATATATATATATATATATATATATATATATATATATATATATATATATATATATATATAT
>PVHP010040906.1:0-15773 GCA_004024765.1 Zapus hudsonius | reverse complement strand
TTTTTTTTTTTTCCTAGCAAGTAAATAAATAAATAAAAAAAAAGAACAGCCAGGCCTTTTGGTGCACACCTTTAATCCCAGCACTTGGGAGGCAGAGGTAGGAGGATCGCCATGAGTTCAAGGCCAGCCTGAGACTACATAGTGAATTCCAGGTCAGACTGGGCTAGAGTGAGACCCTATGCGGGCAAAAACAAAACAAAAGAACAATGGCACTATTTTATTTAAAAACAAGTAGTTTGGAGAAGTAGAACAGGGGAGATGAATCAGTATGTAAGAGCTCTGCTGTGCAAGCATGAGGACCTGAGTTCAGTCCCCAGCACCCACATAAAACTAAGCCCTTGGCTGTGCATGCCTTTAACTCCAATCTCAGTGGGGTGGAGACTGAATTATATAATAACCACTGGCGAGTCAGTGGGTCAAATGAGGCCCATCTCTGAGTGTCATCTCCAGCCTTCATTTTATTTCTAAACTAAAAGCAGTGGGAAGGGGGATGTACTAGGTAAAATGAGTGAAGACCGGTGGCTGGACATGGTGACATGGACGGACCTGTAGTCCCAGCTCTCAGGAGGCTGAGGCAGGCAGGAGGATCATGAGTTGGAGAGGGCAGGCAGAGATGGGTGAGGTGGGAATAGGGGAAAATCTAAATGTATCAGAGTTTATATGATGAATTTTCTCTTCCAAGTAATTACATAGGTATAGACCAGCACACTCCTTTGTGTCCCAGAACATCCTCAGTGTTCTTTCATTTAGAACAGAATGCATGAAGGTAAAAAACACAGTTCTTCAGCTCAAAACTAATGTTACTTAATACAAATTGGAGGCAACATTGATCTTGGTGAAAGGCCCTTTAGGTTAAATGAGACTGTATAGGTACAGATTTAACAAGATGTTGAGGACTATTTTTATTATTATCAAGGTTATTTTCTTATGAGAATATAGACAAAGTCTGATGTCCAAGAATATCTTCTTACATACAGTTATGCACTATGCTACATTTTCACTAGGAGCCACATTTTTTATATATTGCTATTTATAACAGTGGTTTTTCAACATCTGTATTTCTTTTTTTAAAAAAAAAAAATGATTTGCCAGGTGTGGTGGCACATACCTTTAATCCCAGCACTCAGGAGACTGAGTTAGGAGGAGGATCCTTATAACTTTGAGACCAGCCTGAGCTAGAGTTACTTTTACCTCAGCCTGGGCTAGGCTGAGGCTGCTTAAAAAAAACAAAAAAAGCCGGGCGTGGTGGCGCACGCCTTTAATCCCAGCACCCGGGAGGCAGAGGTAGGCGGATTGCCTTGAGTTCAAGGCCACCCTGAGACTACATAGTGAATTCCAGGTCAGCCTGGACTAGAGTGAGACCCTACCTTGAAAAACAAAACAAACCAACAAACAACAAAAAAACAAAACAGAAAAATTTTATTGATAACTTCCATAAATATACACAGTATATCATGATTATAATACTTTCCCATAACCACCCTCCTTTGTCTTCCCCTTTTACCCCTCCACTGAATTCCTCTTCTTCCCAACTAGTGTCTGGTATGTTTGTATGTATGTATGTATGTATGTATTTGTGTGAGCGAGACAGTAAGACTACATGTGGGCACACCAATGCCTCTTGCCATTGTTCATGAACACACACATGTGCCACTTTGTGTACCTGGCTTTATGTGGGTACTCGGGAAATGATTGGAGGGCTGGCAGGCTTTTCAAGTAAGTGCTTTAACTGCTGAGCCATCTCCCCAGCCCCACTGGTCTATTCGATGTCCTCATGTTTTCCCCTTCTATCATGCAGGTCTTGTATAGGTAGCATCAGCCACTGTGAGGTCATGAGTGCCATGGCCACTTTGTGTCTTTGGCTCTTACATTCTCTCTGCCATCTCTTCTGCAGTGGTCCCTGAGCCTTGGAGGATACAACATCTAATTATATTAATATTTAAGATTTGTAATCTAAGTTTTCTGTAAAGATTTTTAATAAAAGTTAATAAGTTATATGAGTTACATGTATTCATTGCAGGAAATTTACAAAGTAGAAAGAGGAGGAAAGAGAATATTCACAGTTTTTATTACCAGGCTGTATTGCTTCAAGTTCTCTTTGTGCAGTATTTTACATAGCTAAGATAATGTTGGGGCGGGAGAGATGGCTCAGCAGTTGAAATTGCTTGCTTGCAAAGCCTGCTGGTCTGGGATTGATTCCTCAGCACCTATGTAACATGGTGAATGCATCTGGAGTTTATTTCCAGTGGCATTTCCAGTGTGCCCATCCCTCTCGTTCTCTCTCTGTTCTGCTTGTGAGCAGAGAGGGAGAGAAAGAGTATGTGTATGGACACAGCAGGCCTCTTGAGGCTTCAGATGAACTTCAGATGCATATGTCACTTTGTGCATGTAGCTTTGTGTGGGTACTGGGGAATAGAACCAAAGCGGGCAGGATTTGCAAGCAAACTCTTTTAATCACTGAGCCATCTTTCCCAGCCTTAAAAACATTATATATATGACATTGTATATTTACTTTACAATCCTGATTATTATTATTTTTTAAAATTTTCGAGGTACGGTCTCGCTCTAGCAATCCTGATTATTTTTTAAAAATATATTTATCAGCTAGGCTTGGTGGCACACACCTTTAAACCCAGCACTAGGAAGGCTGAGATAGGAGGATAACTGTAAATTCAAGGCCAACATTGGACCTCAGAGTGAGTTCCTGGTCAGCCTGAGTGAAACCAGACCATGAAGAAACACTTTCTCTTTATATATATATTTGCAAGGAAGAGAGATAGGCAGGCTTTGCAAGCAAGCACTTTTAACTACTGATTCTTAAGCTGTTATTGTTTGTAAATTTTTATAAAATGAATATGATACCATGTTTAAAAGATGTTTTCCTATGACCATACCACCCTGCATGGGCTCCATCTTGTCTAAAAGATACATTTATCTTTTAGAGGTATTAAAAGTCATTGTTGATAGTATTTCCTGTTACCACTAGATGGCCCTCACAGCACATATTGTAACTTGTGAGCAAAAGTAGCTCCTGTAGACATTTTGAAGTTTTGCTGTAGATCTTATTAAAATATACTTTAATTGGCATAAGAAAAATAATTTTTGCCAAAGGAAGGGTAGGAGTGCTTACAACACAAACTTTCAGACACAAAATGGCCTTGGTATTCATGGTTTCGCAGTGTTTGATAAGACCTATACATTATGGGAGGAAAAGATGATGACACCGAAACAAAACAGACTAATTGAGAGGGGGACGAGGTATGGGGAGGGTGGGGGGAATTATAATGGTTTATGGCCTATAATTATGGAAGCTATCAATATAAAGTTAAAAAAAAAGAAAAAATAATTTGTATCAGATTATGATAAACTTTTCATAAGTAGTGACAAATTCAAGGTGGAATTTATTATAGTGGGCTTTTGGTTTCTTCCTGAGAAAGGGGTATTAAACTAAATGGTATAAGATCATGCACAGTATATTTTCAGTAAGTATTTTTAGCATTCATTAAAATTTATTGAATTATGAGCCAGGCGTGGTAGTGCACACCTTTAATCCTAGTACTCGGGAGACAGAGGTAGGAGGATCACCATGAGTTTGAGGTCAGTCTGAGACTACATAGTGAATTCCAGGTCAGCCTGGACTAGAGTGAGACCCTGCCTTGAGAAAAAAAAAAAAACAAATACATTGAATGTTTCTTCATTTGATTGAGGGAAATGAAAATCACAGTTAATATTTCCTATTTGTATCATTTAAAAATGTCTTATAAAGGAGAAATAGGAGGGAAACAATGTATAGTATGTACTTAGTGCTAGGTGACTGTGAATGTGGCCAGTGTATGTTGTACGCTGTGTGTGCTCGATCACAGATGAAAAATGCTTTAAGGCTTTGGGAGCTGGCTCTCTGGCTAAGAATCCTTGCAGTGCATGGAAGAACTTGAGTTCAATCCACACGTGCCTCTGACCCCAGCGTGAAGGGGGTGCCGACAGGAGGCCCTTGGGCTCCCTGGCCAGCCAGCCTAAATGAGGAATTGGGAGGCTGAGTGAGAGTCGTCTCGGGAGATAAGGCTGGACGCGGTAGAGGACTGCTTGCTGTTTAGTCTCCTCTCATTTTGAGTCAGACCAGAAGATTAACATCTTCTAGTTTCTTGTGGCAAACATTCATTTTGTCTTTGATTTTAATTTTTTAGGGGAACATATAGTTTAGTGAGTGCTCTAAAGAGGATAATGTACTAGGCAGTAGTTATACACTGTCTACCGCTTCTGTCTTTAATTTTACTCAATCTTTTTTTTTTCCTTTTCTTTTCTTTTTTTTGAGATAAGGTCTTGGTAAGTTACTCAGGTTAGCCTGTAACTCACTATGGAGTCCAGGCTATTTGTCTGTGCCTCCCAAGTGCTGGGATATAGCCATTTGTCACCATTTCTATTATTTTTATTTTTACTTTTTTTAGTTTTTTGAGGTAGCATCTTTCTATAGCCTAGGCTGACCTGGAATTCACTATGTAGTCTCAGGGTGGCCTTAAACTCACAGGTATCCTTCTGCCTCTGTCTCCCGAGTGCTGGGCTTAAAAGTGTGCTTCACCATGCCTGGCCCATTATTTTCAATATTTTATTTATTTGAGAGAGAGTGAGAGAGAAAGAGGCAGACAGAGAGAGAGAGAGAGAATGGGTGCTTCAGGGCCTCCAGCCACTCACTGTAAACGAACTCCGGATGCATGTGCTGCCTTGTGCATCTGGCTTAATGTGGGTACTGGGGAATCGAACTCGGGTCCTTCTGCTTTTCAGGCAAATGCCTTAACCACTAAGACATCTCTCCAGCCCTATTATTTTTTATTAAATAGAAATTTCATATTTTATGAGACTTAACAATTACCCATGCATAGAAAATAGTATGTGATACCAAGGAAAAAAGAAAATGAGATGGACTTTTTATTTTATTTACTGGAGAGAGAGAGGCAGAGGCAGACACAGAGAGGGAATGAGGGCACCAGGGCCTCCAGCCACACATGCACCACCTTGTGCATTTGGCTTTTCGTGGGTACTGGGGAATCAAACTTAGGTCCTTCTGCTTTGTAGGCAAACGCCTTAACCGCTGAGCTGTCTCTCCACCCCTGAGATGGACTTTTAATGAAGTGTTTCCAACTATACTTCTTCCAATGAAAATAAGCGTCACTTTTAGAACTTAGACTAATTTGCACCTGATGACTTATCTCTTCTACCTTTTACTGACTATATTTGAAAAATTCAAATTTATTCGTTGTAGGTAAAAATTTAATGTGAAAAAATTATATTCCAAAAGTTCAAATTAACCATACCAATTTGAAGGGATAACTGAGAATAGACTTATTAATAAAGATCACAATATATAAATGGAAATTGTAATATCCAGTTCATCTGTGTTTTGTTTAGATGTCCCTGGTAGATTTGGGAAAGAAGCTTCTTGAAGCGGCACGAGCAGGTCAAGATGATGAAGTTCGCATTTTGATGGCAAATGGAGCTCCTTTCACCACAGACTGGGTAAAGGGTCATTTTAATGTTGTGCTGTTTTTTGTTTTTATATTCCCCTTCCTTCCTCTCATCCCGTTTGTGTTTTCCAATAAAACTAGAAAATGTAGCCGGTATTATTCTTTTTTTTGTTGTTGTTTATATTTTTGAGGCAGGGTCTCACTCTAGCCCAGGCTGACCTGGAACTCACTATGTAGTCTCAGGGTGGCCTTGAACTCACGGCAATCCTCCTACCTCTGCCTCCCGAGTGCTGGGATTAAAGGTGCGCCACCACGCCCGACTCTGGTATTATTTTTATAAGTGGTAAATTGTTAATTTTTAAAAATTTATTTTTCACATTTTATAATTACAACTATCTTTTTTTAAAATATTTTATTTATTCATTTTTCAACCAGAGAGATACAGAGAGAGCAAGAGAGAGAGAGAGAGAGAGAGAGAGAGCGAGAGCGCCAGGGCCACCAACTTGTGGGGCTGGCTTATATGGGTCCTGGGGAATTGAACACAGGGCCTTAGGCACTGGAGGCAAGTGCCTTAACCTCTGAGCCATCTCTCCAGTCCCTATCTTTTGTTTTTTTGAGGTAGGGTCTCTCGCTCTAGCCTAGGCTGACCTGGAATCACTATGTAGTCTCGGTGGCTTTGAATTTACAGTGATCCTCCTACCTTTGCCTCCCAAGTGCTGGGCTTTAAGGTGTGTGCCACATGTACGGCACAACTATCTTTTAAAATGAAAGGTTCGTGTTATTTTCTTTGATTGTAGACAACCTTATCCAAATATTCTGTTAACAAAATTTTTTTTTTTTTTTGTAAATAGGATTTTATAGTATTCTAGTATGGAATGAATATAACTGCTTGGGATTCAATTTAAAAGTGTGATAAACGGATAAAATTAATAGTTCACAGAGTAACAGATGAAGATAGGAATTTTAACTTCTTTTTAAAAAATATTTTATTTATTTTCAAGCAGAGAGAGAGAGGGAGAGAACGAGCGAGCGAGCGAGCGAGCACCAGGGCTACCACCTTGTGGGTCTGGCTTATGTGGGTCCTGGGGAATTGAACCTGGGGCCTTAGGCACTGGAGGCAAGTGCCTTAACCGCTGAGCCATCTCACCAGCCCAGGAATTTTAACTTCTGCAAAGAAAAAAGTTTGCAATACACTTGATAAATTGTAGAATTATTATGCATGTGTGTGCTGTACATATGTGTGTGTGCATGTGCATACACACATGTGCATACTTATGGAGCCCAGAGGACAATTTCTGGTATTATCCTTAGCAACACCATACACCTCTTTAAAAACAAACATTATTGTTAATTATTAGATATATTTTATGAACAAGTCTTGTGGTATCCCCATTTCCCTCCTCCCTGTCCCCAACCTGCTGGGGAGCCTCCTCAGTGGGATTGCTGGACCAGGCCATGGGATAGGAGGGGGTTATGAATAGAATAAGAAGTAGCCAGTTTTTTCTTTGGGTACACCTGTTTTTTGAGACAGGATCTCTCATTGCCTGAAGCTCACCAATTAGGTGGGAATAACTAGCCAGAATGACTAGCCCAGGGATCCTCTTATCTCCACCACTCCAGCACTGGGATTACCGGCATGAATTGCCATACTGAACTTTTTAAAAAGAAGAGGAAGAGGGGACTTGGTTGTTTGAATAAAAGTAAGTACTGACTCTTCTTCACTATGTGTATGGGAATTCTTGAAGGCTTTTGTGAAGAAAAGAAGCTTAAATTAAGTAATTTCTTTTGGGTTTTGAATTATTGTATACACAGCATAATATACTTACTGTGTAAACAAACTATAAGATAATATACGGTAATAGAAATGTGCTAAAAATAACTTTAAAAATACATTTTTCCCCATGGTGTAGCTGGGAACATCTCCCCTTCATCTTGCCGCACAGTATGGGCACTATTCCACCACAGAGGTACTGCTCCGAGCTGGTGTAAGTAGGGATGCCAGAACCAAAGTGGACCGAACACCATTACACATGGCAGCTTCTGAGGGCCATGCCAGCATAGTAGAGGTTTTGCTTAAGGTAAGTGTTTCTTTTTGCACTAAGCTTTCAAATCCAACCCCCAGACTTCATAAGAAGAGGAAGGGAACTAGTTTTGTTGAATGCTCTTCTTGTTTTACTTATGCTATCACGTTTTTGCTTGTGTGTAGTCCCATACAATGGATAAAAATCTGTCTTTTCATATATCAGTTGAGTCAATGAAAAGGTAGTTTTTGGGTGAAGGACTACAGCTTTGTCTTACTACAGTTTGAATGTTCATGGAGTAACAAATGAGCAAGTAATTAAATGGAGATTTATCTTCAATAATCTAAATGCCTGCAGGTGATATAGAAGATTCTGAAACAGAGTGATAAACATTCTTCATCCTTTTTACTCTGATTTCTACATAAACTCATTCAAAAGAAATACAATAAAAGAAGTGCAAATTACATGTAATTCTAGACATACTTTTAGCCACATTGAAAAGTAAAGACTTAATTTTAATATTTAATTTAACCCAATATATTAAAAATATTCTCCTGTAGGGGTTGGGGAGATGGCTTAGCAGTTAAAGGTGCTCGTTTGCAAAGTCTGCTAGCCCAGGTTCAATTCCCCAGCTACCCACATAGAGTCAGATAGGTGTCCATTTATGACAAAAGACTTCGACACACACACGCATACACAATAAGTCAATAAAATTTTTCTATACAAAATTATTAATGAGATGTCATTCTACTTTTTGATATTTTTGAATTCTTTTGCTTATTTATACAAAGCATATCTGTATTCTGACTAGTCACAATGAATGCTTAATAGGTACATATATCTTTTGTCTATTATAATGGATAGCGTACCTTTAGATAGCATCCTTCTAAATCCTTAGGTTGTCTTAGTTTTGAAAATAAAGGATATTTTTATGTCTGTGAAGGATGGGGGCACCATCTACCATACACCATTAAGGAGTGTTATGGAGGAATGCACATAGTTATCCTTTACATATTATGCCATTCTAGCCCTTTGTGCCTATAACTGAGCAACAAAAAAAGACATAATCTCAAGAAATTAGAAGAAAAGTAAAGAGGCTAGGTATGTGAGCATAATAGAAAGATGATTGACAGATAAGACATGATTACTGGAATATGTATTTAACATAAAAACTCCAAATAATTGATTATATTATGTTTATACTTCAAAGCATAGTGTGTCATATTTACATACTGAGATTTTAAAATTTCATATTTTAGCAGTCTGACTTTGAAATATTTTCTTAGCATGGTGCTGACGTCAACGCAAAGGACATGTTAAAGATGACAGCTCTGCACTGGGCAACAGAACACAATCATCAGGAGGTGGTGGAGCTACTAATCAAATATGGTGCTGATGTACACACGCAAAGTAAATTTTGTAAAACAGCATTTGATATTTCAATAGACAATGGAAATGAAGATTTAGCAGAGATACTACAGGTAAACTTGGGCTTGAATTTAAGAAACAGATCAAAGGAAGCAGTCTAGCTAGATGGATCTCTGACTTGTAGATGCGTTAAAGCTTGCAGTTTTTTATTTTACACTCTTTCTCTTTGTTGATTACTGTTAGAATCGATCTTTTCTAACAAAATATAAGCCCACCAGATGGAATAAATAAGTTATTTTTTTGAACGAGATCCTTAGTCCTTGAGATAACTTTTACTTACCTTTGCTTTGGTCTAATTTTGGCATTTTATAAAACATTTTTAAAGTTTTGTGGTCACTTTGGCAGCACATATGCTAAAATTGGAACAATACAGAGATTAGTAGCATGGCCCTGCTCAAGGATGACATGCAAATTTGTGAAAGATTCCATATTTTGTGGCTGGGAAGATGGCTCAGTGTTTAAAGGCACTTCCTTGCAAAGCCTGCTCCTCTGGGTTCAGTTTCTAAGCTGAGTGTGGTGAGGACTCCTTTGATCCCGCACTTAGGAGACAGAGGTAGGATCACAGTGAATTTCAGGTCAGCCCGAGGCTACAAAAAGAGTTCCAGGTCAGCCTGGGCTACAGTGAGACCCTGCCTTGAAGCCCCCTCTCCTTTTCTCCCACAAAAACATTTTGCTTATAAATGAAAAATTTCTTTTTCTTTTCAACAAAACTTTTATATATCTCACAGTAAATAATTATAGCAAAGGAATAATAGGTTTATTTTGAAAAGATCATTTTTCCCTTCAAATTATTGCTTCATTTCAACAGCACAAAGCTTACTGAAATGCCCCTTGCATTATTCCTGTTGGAAGGGGTTCTTTTTAAAAGACATGTTGAAAAAGTAAGATATGCTAGACCGCTAATAAATTAATTTTGAATTTTGAATAGGAGTTCTTACACCTTTAGGGGAATGCCATATTTTCATCTACCTCAAATTAGAAGAAAAGGGCTTATTTGGACTTTCCTAGATGCAAGGTTGCTGGAAAAATAAAAAGTAAAAGGCTAAGAAATCTCATGCTCTAGGGAAAAATCACAGAACCACCTGTGCTTCATAACATTTACTTTTCCATACTAAGTTATATTCCTGTTCATTTGGAAACAAAGCTCAAGAAATAATATGAAATGATTTTAATGACAAATTTTTTAAAATATTTTTAAAAAATATTTTATTTATTTATTTGAGAGAGAAAGAGAGGCAGACACACAGAGAGAATGGGTGTGTCAGGGGCTCCAGCCACTGCAAATGAACTCCAGATGCATGCACCTTCTTGCACATCTGGCTTTATATGGGCATTGGGGAATCAAACTCTGGTCCTTCTGCATTGCAGGCAAACGCCTTAACTGCTAAGCCATCTCTTCAGCCTGACAACTGTTTTTTAAAAAACAAAATAAAATATAATGTACAGTTAGTTTTTTAGGACTAAAAATTGTAATAAAACCCCTTATTGTTTCATTTATGATTCATTATTTTTGCATCAAGGTCTGAAGAGATGTATGTAATCAGTTGCACATTATTATTTGGATAAAATGGTAATACTATTGAATTTAAAATAATCTTTGTAGTCCTAATGAAATATACTGAGTATACAAAAAAGGGATATTTATCATCTTTTTTTCTATCTATATTTTATAAATTTTTTAAACCACATAAACTTTATACCAAACTATTTTTTTCATGGCGTGTACTACAAACATTTAAGCTAAACAGGTCCAAAGAAATGATCTTATGTTTCTCTAAAATCTTTTTCCCTGTAGCCCTAACTTAGCATCTTCTCTGTCATGTAAACTGAAACTCCCATATTCTCTACCATTGTCTCTTTCCTTGTTTTTAAAATCAACTATGTATTGAAATGGACCATGTAATCAGAAAGGATAAATATTTCATTAATTTACTGTTTTCATTAGTAATTTTTTTCTAAACATGTTACTAATACATTGCATTGTAGGTATTTATTGTATAGTACAACTGGGTGCTTTGAAATATAGCATATATACCTTGTAAAATGACTAAATGTAGCTAATTAACACATACATATCATAATAAATTTTTGTGGTACCTTTAAAATCTGATAGCATTATTTAAGAACTTTTTTGACTTGAAAAACCAAAAAAAAAAAAAAAAAGAATTTTTTTTGAGGTAGTTTTTTGCTTTAGCCCAGGCTGACCAGGAATTCACTAGTAGCCTGAGGGTGGCCTTAAACTTACAGTGATCCTCCTACCTCTCTGCCTTCTGAGTGCTTGGATTATTGGTGTGAACCACCATACTACGTTCAATGTCATCTTTATTATTATTATTTTTACTGATTTTTTTCTTGAGGACAGCTTTATCCAACATTAATATAATCAAATTTTAAAAAATAAGTTGGGACCTAGCTAGATCTATCATTCTCCAGATAAGGTTTTCATTTGGTTTGGCTAGGTGCCCGAGAATACTAATAACAAATGTTCATATTAGTCTCTGTTCAGGTTGAGGTGATTTGATAGTTCAGCTTCAGTTCCTACCAAAGATGACCCCTTTCCCTTTTATCCTATTCCTGTAGTGCAGCTCTTCGGGGGTTTCAGCAGGCACTTCTCTCCTGAAGCCTCCTTCTCTCTAAGTCCTTTAAAGCTTTCAGTGACTAAATCAGTAGGTATCACCAAGGCTGCCTTAAAATGGCAAAAGCTGGCCAGGGTTTTGTGGTATAATCTTTTTCATTCTGACTTTTTTTTATATTTCCCCATTAAAAAATGATAAAACTACTTATAGATAGTTACAGTTTTAAAACTATATTTTAAAAAGTATAGATAGTGTCATTGCATGTCTTTCCTTTAGCTAGACATTTACTTAGTGCCTTTTCTTGTCTATTTTCTTGCTCCCATTTCCAGTAGAATCTTTTACATTGTTTGACGTCATTGAACTACCACAAGTTACTGGAAGATATGTTCTGGGGAATGAATTTCACCTTGATATTTTCATTCTTTTATGCTCAGGAGTGCTGTTTGATGTTTGGGGTTTGAAAATTGGAGCAATTAAATAGGAAAGCTATACTTTATTTATGTAGTGTTATGTGTTGCCTAGTGTGGCAGAAGTAGTAATTTAAATGATCTAAATAATTCTGTAGTACAATAGAATGCCTTTTAAGGCATAATTTTTCTGTGTTCTATAAAAGCTTTTCAGATACCTATTACTACTATAATGGGATTGTGCTGCTTTGCTCAACAGAAAATCTTAGAATATAAATTCATACTGTGTTTTACCACATACCCTCAGTATCCCATGAATACACTTCTATTGTATTTTATGGCTCTTCATCAGAATACACACACACACATATATATGTATATACTTATGCTCTGTTGAGAATCTGTGCCAAATGTTCTGGTTAAAATTCTGAAAATATTGTGGTGAATTTGTCCCTTAGATTGCTATGCAGAACCAAATCAACACAAACCCAGAGAGTCCTGACACTGTGACCATACATGCTGCGACACCACAGTTTATCATTGGACCTGGAGGGGTGGTGAACCTAACAGGTCTGGTATCTTCAGAAAATTCATCCAAGGCAACAGGTATTGAGATGCATAGAGGATAGATGTTGGGATTTTATGCATTAGTAGGTATTCATCCTTTTAAGAAAGGACTGTTGGAGAATGAGGGTAAGCTTATGCCAGCCATCTTAGTTTATTATTAACAAAACCAATTTTTTTTTCTGTGACAAAAGAACCTAAAGAAAAGTAATACTGCAAAATGTACTACAATAGGATCTTTCAAAACTAATGCTATCCAATGTCATTGAAGACTTGAACAAAATAAAACAAAATAGAATATGAAACGTATAGATTGGGTTAAGAGCCTTAATTCAAACTGAGGCTGAGGAGATGGCTTTGTGGGTAAGAAGACTTGCTGTGCAAGCATGAGGGCCTGAGACCAACTGAGTTTGATTCCCATGTAAAATCCAATGTGGCCACACACATCTATCTGTAGCCCTAATCTTGTGGTGAGTGGAGACCAGAGAATTCCTGGGGCTCATTGGTTAGCTATTCTGATGGAAAAAAGCAGCTCTCAGTTCAGTGAGAGACTAATGCTGAAGAAAACTGAAGAGTGATAGAGGAAGACATCCAACATTCTCCTCTGGTCTCTATGTATGTGCACGGGGCACACGCATTTGCACACAGATGTGAAGACACCACACAAATACCACACCACACATGCTACACACACATGCAAGCAAAAAAAATTCAAATCTGTTTTCTTCTCTCACAGATGAAACGGGCGTATCTGCTGTTCAGTTTGGAAACTCTTCTACATCAGTGTTAGCCACGTTAGCTGCCTTAGCTGAAGCATCTGCTCCGTTGTCCAATTCTTCAGAAACTCCAGGTTAGAAAACAAGTCAAATTGTACATTAAAAATGGAAGACTTTAAAAGGTCAGGAAGGTAACATGAAAGATAAATTGCTTGGTTGGGTGGAGATGTTGCCCAACTATAGAGTGTGGGCAGACCAGGAGTGTCCACTGCTGAGCTCTGGTTGAATGTGCTCATGAGTCCAGTCATGCTAGAACCTGTGTTTTTATAGGAGGCATGGTTCCTACAATTCTATAATCTCAGCATTTGTCAGTAAGGCTCACAAGTTGTGGGATAGCCTTAGGCTACACATTGAGAGACTGTCTCAGAAAATGAAACAAAACAACCCCCCCAAAAAACCATATAAACATAAAAATAATATTAAAGCCAAGTGTGGTGGCTCATGTCTATAATCCAGCACTCTGGATGGCTGGGGTTGAAGGATCTCAGTGAGCTCAAGGCCAGCCTGAGCTAGAGGGGGATTGCTTCAAAAAACCAAAGCAAATACAATAAGTAATGAATAAATTTTATTTTGGCAAATAATTAAAAAACTCTGTGGATCGCATAAAATGTGCTCTTCCAAATGGATTCTTTTTTTTTTTTTTTTAATATTTTATTTATTTATTTGACAGAGAGAGAGAGAGGCAGACAGAGAGACACAGAGAGAATGGGCACGACAGGGCCTCCAGCCACTGCAAATGAACTCCAGACACATGCGCCCTCTTGTGCGTCTGGCTTTACATGGGCACTGGGGAATCGAACTCAGGTCCTTCTGCATTGCAGGCAAACGCCTTAACGGCTAAGCCATCTCTTCAGCCCTGGATTCTTTTTTTTTTAACCAGTTTGCGACTTTTTGTTGAAATAACACAAGTAGTGTACAAAGACCAGTTTAAAAAGGGTTACCTGTTGTTAAATAATGACATGCAGTATTGATGGTTCAGATATGTATAAAATTTGCATTTTACTTGCCCAAAATTGTTTTTACTATAGTTATTGGAGAAGTATTTTATTTAATTAGGAGGAAAAAAAAAACCCCACCAAGTAGCTAGGTACTATGCGGAGCATTTCTACAATCCCAGCTAATATAGAGACTGAGGCAGGAGGGCTGACAGTTCAAGTCCAGGCTGGGCTCCATAGTGAGATCCTGTCTTTAATCTTTTTTTTTTTTTTAATTTTTTTTGGTTTTTCGGTTTTTTGAGGTAGGGTCTCACTCTAGCCCAGGCTGACCTGGAATTCACTATGTAGTCTCAGGGTGGTCTTGAACTCATGGCGATCCTCCTACCTCTCTGCCTCCTGAGTACTGGGATTAAAGGCATGTGCCACCATGCCCAGCCTGTCTTTTATTGTTAAAAAAAAAAAAAATCAAGAAATATTCTTTACACTGGAGTTGTCTTAGTGCTTGTAAAAACAGTAATTCACGGCTTTTCAGATTTTGAGTAATAATAATAGCTCATTGAATGTATACTTTGTGGGCTAGATACTCCTCAATATCTGTCAAACCAGGCAGTTTATGGGGGGAAAGGATTTATTGAAGCTACAGATCCAGGGGAAATTACATAATAGTGAAAGAGGTTGCCCCCCTTTCACAGGTCCAAGCAGAGAGAGAAAGAAACCATCACTAACACCACACAGACAGAACAGCAACAGGCAAGAGGGCCTAGAGGAGATTTTCTCCCCCTTTATATAGCCTTGGGGTGGGGTCTTGCAACTCTATCCCAGACTTAATGGCTTCCTGAGTCTCTGGAATTTCCTTCCTGCACTGCCCACACAGGAAAGGATGTTTTACTTCTAGTCCCCCTGAGCTTTCCTTACATCCTGCCCCTACTGAGAAGCTGCCTTTCTGTAAACATCCTCACAGACCCACCCAAGATAATGAAAAAGATCAAGTTGACAACAAACCCTAACCATCACAATATCTTTCTTGTGATAGCATTCATTCCTTACCCAAAATGCTTTGCAGTAAATAATAGAGTTTTTTTTTCACTTGGGGAAAAAAAAAATCCTACCTTTTCTTTTTTTTTTTTAAAGTATTTTATTTATTTGTTAGAGAGAGAGAGAGAGAGAGAGAGAGAGAGAGAGAGAGAGAGAGAGAGAGAGGCGCAGACAGAGAATGAGCATGCCAGGGCCTCCAGCCCTCTTGTGCATCTGGCTTTACATGGGCACTGGGGAATCGAACTCAGGTCCTTCTGCATTGTAGGCAAATGCCTTAACCACTAAGCCATCTCTTCAGCCCCTACCTTTTCTTTTTCATTTCCTTTTGCTAATTGGTGACAATAAATGTTTACCCAGCTTCTTTAGTACATAAGAAATTTTAAACTAAGCCTGTGTTTGGGAGTCCTGAAATTTTTCCAAATTGATTCTGGCCATTAACAGTTACATTCAACTTCATGTTGACATCCTGCTTATGTAACTTATGCTTTGATCTCTCTAACACCTTTCAATTTTCAGAAACTACCAAAGATAGCTGACATCAGGGCTGTGTGAGAGTTGAGTGGTAGAGCATG